>JARPMJ010002186.1:95000-127177 GCA_033366665.1 Phoxinus dragarum | reverse complement strand
GGTAGAGGGAGGCAGAGTCCATGGGGAGTTGAGGGAGGCAGAGTCCATGGGGGAGTTAAGGGAGGAAGAGTCCATGGGGGAGTTGAGGGAGGCAGAGTCCATGGGGGAGTTGAGGGAGGAAGAGTCCATGAGGGAGTTGAGGGAGGAAGCGTCCATGGGGGAGTTGAGGGAGGCAGTGTCCATGGGGGAGTTGAGGGAGGCAGAGTCCATGGTGGAGTTGAGGGAGGCAGAGTCCATGGGGGAGTTGAGGGAGGCAGAGTCCATGGGGGAGTTGAGGGAGGCAGAGTCCATGGGGGAGTTGAGGAGGCAGAGTCCATGGGGGAGTGAGGGAGGAAGAGTCCATGGAGAAGTAGTTGGAGGAAGAAACCATGGGATGACCCCAATCAGGTCCAGGAGGAGGATGAGCCATGGTGGAACTTGATGGAGAGAGGAGCCAGGGTGGAGTCATGAGCCCAACCAACAGACGTAATCCGGGAGAGGTGGAGACCAAGGCAGAGTCCGATGGACAGAGAGACCCAGCAACACCGGAGGACCAGGAGGGCAAGGCAGAGCCATGGTGACGAGTACCCGAGGTACAGCCGGAAGGCTGAGGTGGAACTGGTGGGACCTAAGACTGAGAGAGGGTCGGAGGTAAGGAGGAGACCAACAAAGCCTAAGAAGTGGAGGGATGATGCACAACCCATAAGCCCAAAAGTCTGTGATGGAGGCAGAACAACGACTGACAGAGGGAGATCCGGAGGGACAAGGGAGCCCTGTGGAGCCAGAAGGACGACATCCCTGGTGGAGCCATGAAAGCTGAGCAGGACCAGCGGAGATGCAGAGACTTGGAAGCCACGTGGGACCAGCAGAGACGGGGGAACTTGGAAGCTGAGAGGTACCAGCGGAGATGAGGAGTCGTGGAAGCCGGGCAGGACCAGCCAAGGGCATCAGGGCATCAATAACTCCAAACTGCGTAAAAAACAGATCTCCGATGCTGGAGGATGTGTAGGACACGACTCCTCTTCATCCAACTCCACCAGTATTCCCACTGGGACAGATGTAGCAACCGGCTCACACACCTGGTGGGACTGATATAGCAACCGGTTCACACACTAGGTCAGACTTAGAAGTGGGCTTTGCGTCCGAGACGAACATGGGAGGATTCCACATTGAAATAGCACCAAGTCCACATATTCTCGCAGGCCCGTCGCGACAAGGCAAGCAAACCAAGCAATTGCTTGGGGCCCCGAGCTGGCATGGGGCCCCAAGACAACGACTGGTTAAGAATAAAATGCAACGACAAACTGCGTGAGTACCCCTTTGATAGTCAATGCAGTAAAGTGCAATGACACTGTTATCGGGATACCCCTCAAGAGGGCCCCTCTCGCTGACAGCAGCCAGCCAACCACGCGATCTCTGCGGCCAGCAAAATACCAAACCTCCTCGGTAGTCATAATGAAGCGGAATTATGCTTTAGGAAGCCAGAAAAGAAAAAGAAAAACAAGATAGTGGTAAGTGATAAATTACACTGGATAAAATAGCTCTACTTGTCTTGTACAAATGGTGTAATTTTGCAGCAGGTAGGCTAGCAAAAATATGTTTAAGTTAGCTACCTGCCTGACGGCAAACGCTGCTGTAACGAACAGTTAGTGCAACTTTTCTTTTGCTGTAATATGTTTTTTTAACGGGATAAGGAAGACGCAGATCTGTTCCAGAATCACTGTTTATCGTATTTAATGACATGACATTGCTATAGCTTGTAATAGGTTTTGATGAAAGTGGCATAGCATGCTATAGCCTACTAACTATTCCACCGTAATAATCTATTTATGGGGGTTAGGAAAACCACACAATACATTCTGTGCATCAAACATTAGCTTGGGATGATTTTAAGCATTGGTAGGCTAGTTGTGAACGCAGCTGCATCCCTTCCCTTCTAATATCAAAATGTGGAAATGCTAACATATCTTTTCGGTAACACTTTATAATAACCATCATTAATAGATGGTAAATTGTTAGTTATTTAATCTTTAGTTAATTGTCATTTAACAGTTAGCAAACAGTCTTTTTACCCATCTATAAACAGTATTAATGTCCATTTTGCTTGGGGCCCCCAAATTCCTTCAAACGGCCCTGTATTCTCGAAATGTTCCTATAGAGGAGCAAGCGTCCTTTAATTTAGGATTGAGTCCTTCCTGGAAAAACACACAGTAGAGGCTGTCATCAGGGTAGTTATCAAGATGAGCAAGATCTAAAAAACTCTGTGTGTGAGATGAGCAAGATCTAAAAAAACTGTGGTGCATGCTCCTCAAGGGAGCGATCCTCCTACGAGTTATCACATTTATATTGCTTTCTTATTTGATAAACATCTTTCTAATATTTATTCTGCAAAGATTCTCTGCTTGGTCTGTTTCTTGTAACATTCAAAATGAAACAAATACCAGCCTCAAACTGCCTTAAAAACATGCATAATAATGACAATATATCAAATAGACAGCATCGACCAGTCACACATCATTTTAGCTTGACCAAACATATTAAAGGTGTACACTTAAGAAAAGCATAAGTTACTTTCACCTCATATTAAAGCTGCAGTCCGCAGCTTTTCCTCTTTGTCGCCATCTCTGTTTGAAATCTGCAATTGCAGTCATTCACGGAATTATCAACTTTATGTGAGTTGTGCCTCCACACGGCACGGAACAACACAATGTTTTTAAGAGAATGTGTGGCTGTCCGTCACCGCGCCGTGTGGATACTGTCATTCAGAATCACAGATTATACTTTTTGGAAGTATGACCAACATATGAGTTTTCACCGGAAATGTAATCTGAACAAGTAAGTAACATCCACTTTTGTTCTGACCAACTAAGGGGAAAAAAGCAATGCAGTAAATCGCGCTGATTAAATCTAATGATCAATTATCATATCACGTAAAACCGTGCAAATTATACTTTGTTCTCAAATTGTAATGTTAACAACATCAGCATTGCGTGACTACATTTAATGCCCTTCCGATATTATCCTTGTTTTTGCATGGGCCCGGTTGCAGTCTCTTTTTTTCTGTAGCCACTCCGAAGTCCGAACAAAGTATTTTGCATTTTACAACGAGTGAATCTCGTCACCGGTGATTTTAGTTTGAACCTTTCTGGATCCACCATCAAATGAATAAGTTTAATTATATCAAGTTCTGTGAGAAACGGCTATCCATCTCCACCTCCACCAGATAGTTTTGAACACTGGCTGTTTATGTACTGTACTTGCTCAAAAAATTATTTTGGATCATTTTTAACCCGAAAAAGTTACGGACTGGAGCTTTAAGTGTACTTGTTTACTTGTCTTTCACTTGACTAAATGACATAATTTAAGCAATTAAATGTCATCAGTTTTATTTATTTTACATGTAACTGCAAGTCAAGTGTCTTTTAAACATTAATGTGGTGAGACTAAGTTTAGGAGAAAGAAACAAGAAGAATTTCAGCTGGGTCTCTTGTCTGCTTGATCACAATCTCTGCGTATCGCATTGCTTCCAGTGACCAGTCGACAAGTCAAAGTCAAGAGTCCAAAGTCAAGAGTCCAGAGCCATGGCCAAAATCTCGCTGTTCTTTACAGACAGCAATCAGTAAGACAATCTCACATGCCCAGTCCTTCCTTCAGGGTTCTTTTAATGAAAAAATAGGAAGACTCATTGTATTCTTTTAGCTTTGAATCATATGTCATTGAGCAAATATCATAGAAGTGGAGGTGTTGTTAACAATTCATGGAAGTGTTATTTTAGGGTGTGTTCAAAACTTGGTCCAGACCGAAGAAAAAAAGAAAAAAACATTTAGCCCTAGTCCACTTAGCGTACACATTGGCATTTTTTAACACCGGATCTATAAAGATACTGAACCTAAATGCATATGGATGCGTTCACGATTGGTTGGCTTTTATTATGTATTGCCTATTTGAGACAGAACTTACTGAACATCCAAAACAATGCTGTGCTAGGATAAATGCGCTCTTTGTGTGTGCATAGCCTTGGTATTTTGTGAAGAGCTTATAAAATGTGTAAATGAGTCAAAACAGCATCAGGAATCCCTCTGTCACACACACAAATAAAGATCTGCTGCGAGGAGAAGCGATTCTGGTGCCTGTACTGAACTATGATGAGCAACATTGTAACTATGACGAGAAAAAACAGGTATGCTTCAGTTTAACTTTATTTCAAGTTTAACTTGACGAAAATGAGAAATATTGCTTTAGCAACGAAATAAAATAAAATATTTGTATATATTTTATATATATATATATTTTTTTAATTAACGTTTCATTTGTAAATTTGTAGTTTGTAATTTGTAGTTATGATAATAACCATCATGGCAATTTACGTTTTAGTGAAATGCTGGTAAATTTGAATATTTTCGAATGTTTTCGTATGATAAGTTTTGGGGTGAGGATTTTCCTATAACTCAAATTGTACGAATTCATCACCAGTACAACTTGATCTTATTTTCTGATGAAACTGAAATTCCCTGCACTGAAATTGCAGTAGTTATTCTTCACACAAGTCCATTAGACAAATCCTTGAGAGAATGGATTAGTTCTGATGCAAATTGTGAAAGTGTGTGCCAGCTCATTGTGAAACGCTGTCCAGCTCTTTTGCCATGAATGCATATTCTTCTAGGCTGGGATTAACCATACATTTTTAGACAATCCTGGCCATTATCAGCCATGATGTGTGTTTGAAGAGATTATTTCCGTGACCTCCAACTGACCTTTGTGTTTCCATATGTGTGTTTCCATTATATTATATTATATTATATTATATTATATTATATTATATTATATTATGTAATACATCAGCGGATAACTGTTCACACTTTTAGGGGGTATTTTAATTATAGTCCATTCCTCAGTATATTGTATGTTGTGAGTCACAGTAATGTAATAATTACTTTTTAATGTGCCTTTTTAGTAACTATATTTTACTTGACTTGTTTTCAGTGCCTGGTTTAGTGCCAGCTCGGATGGTTCAGAGGATTTTCTCCTGACTTGTTAAACTTTCATGAGTTCACTCCATCTTTAACGAGTCTCTTTGATGGAAAGTTCCGTGTATCTCCAGAGACCAGTGCATTGAGCTGGTTTGGTTTCTCGGTAAGGAAGGTATTGGTTATTTTTGGCTTGGTGTATCTGGTTAATGGAGCAGACATAGTAACAGAGGCCAAAATCATCTGTCTTTGCTCTGTGCACAAACTTCACACCCAGCAAAGACAAAACACTTGAGTCAACAAGACACAGTAACTCATTTGTGAAGACAAGAATAAAGACAAACATCTCTCCGCACTAGGTGTTCAGATGGGCAAGTTTAGTGGTTTTGATATGCACACTGTCTCTGTTTAAGATAATGCGAAGGTCAATGGGTTTTCTGACTTGCTGAGCAAGTCTGTGCTTTTTTATGCTAGAATGCCTCACTAAAATGTCTCTCTTTTAAATGATTTTAAACCAACAGCACTCACATTAATGATGTGCAGATGTACTGTTCCTATGTTTAGTTCCTGTGTCTTTTGTTCGTTTCTTCTTCTTCTTCTTTTGGGGTTTTATGGCAGATGGAAAACCATTGTTACATGCATTTCCGCCACGTACTGGTCCTTTGTTCCCCTACGGCATGTTTACACGACAACAATGTACTAAAAACTGAAATGTTTTTCCTTAACCGATCTGCGAAAAGGACAAAAAACGCTGTATTATTCACTACAGGCCAGTAGTTGGCAATGTCACTTTGTAAAGAAGCACTACGCACTAGAGACTAAACACGTAATACACATGCACAAGACGTCACCGTTTTCACAAATTCACGTTTTTGTAGATTCGGAGACGATAGCGGTATCGTTTCAAAAACTTGCACATTGAAACCCATTTTAAAAGTTTTGCGTTTTCAGGCCCCCAGAATGCTGTTGTTGTAAAAAATAATTACGTTTTTAGTTGAAAATGGTATCGTGTAAACGGCCTCTAAGTTTCCTCTGCTAGTTTGTTTCCATGGTTTCTGATTGTTAATTGATTATGCTCGCCTGTTTCTTGTTTAGTTCATTGTTGTATTTAATTTCCTCTGTTTCCTCAGTTCCTTTGTCAAATATTGTCTTTGGTTTTCAAGAAAATCTGTTCAGTTTTTTCTCTCTCTGTATTAGTGTTCTGTCTTTAATTTATTAATGTTAAAAAAGTTACAAAATACAGTATAAACAGTAATATTGTGAACTATTATTATAAATTAAAAAACAAAAGTTTTCTATTGTAATTTATGCCATTTATTCCTGTGATACAAAGCTGAATTTTTGGCATCATTACACCAGTCTTCAGTGTCACATGATCCGTCAGAAATCATTCTAATATGATGAATTACGGAGCACCTAAAGGGACATGGTGGTGGAAAAAAATATGGGATGAGAAACTTTGAGTTCCCCCGAGAGGAGCTTTGCGTTCACTCTCAGAATATAATTAATTTATTCAAAACAAATTTGTTGAACCACAGCGTATAAGTAACACTTTATTGTGGTCCCTTTAGAAAATTCTGTTGACTATAAGTAATATAAGTAATGCATGTCAACTCTCATTAGTATTTTAGTAGACTGTTGTAGACTGTTAGGTTAGTAGAATAAGTTGGCAAGTACTGTAGTTGCAAAGTCACTTGTATTCTGTACAATGTTTGTTGGAGGAGCATCAAAATAAAGAGTTAGCAGATATTAAGCACACAGTCTACTAATACTCTAATGAGAGTTAATTGACATGTAGTTACAAACATAGGCCTACTTATAGTTAGTAAAATGTGTAAAGTGGACCATTGAAATAAAGTGTTATCCCATAAGATAAAGTCTTAAGCAAGAAAAGGTATTTTATTGTAAAAAAAAAAAAATCAAGGTTAAAGTGTTCAGACAGACTGTGTTTAGATAGAAGTGAAGTGAGTTTTTGAAGAGCTGAAATTAAATTGCTTTCAAATCACTTTTTTATTCGTCTTTAATCTTGGATTAAAACACCAAATCTCCCAACTAAATTAAACGCATTCATTCCAAACTAAGCATTAAGCTCAGGCGGAAAGTCTTTCCCTGCTGAGAAAAAGTGTTAGATGTGGTGAGAAGAAGCAGTGCAGAATTGTGCTGTGGGACAGAAATTCAGAGCAGTCACCTCCATGTGTGGGAAATATACGTCATATTTAGAACCCATCTGGACACACAAGGAACCGGAATCGGAAGGGTCGACTCAGGAGACGCATAAAGAAGACACATTGGCTCCACCAGAAGTGATACAAAGATCCAAAAGCTAAATTAAAGATGGGCATCACACAAATTAAACATGAATTATAGGTTGTATAGGATTTGTCCAATCTTGTTTCTCTCTCTGTGAATAATTAAATACACTTTTGCACAACTTATAGCATCTAACCTAGAACATGACATTTTATATAAAAAATAAAAAATAAAACAAATTATCCTAAAATATGTTCAATGTATACCTGTATATGCTTGTATAGCATGCATTAAGGGAATAAAAGGTGCAGGTGAGTTTGGTGTATGAGACTAGAAAAAAGTGTTTAACATTAACCAGTGCAGGTTACTGACACAAACTGAAACCTGCTAGTGTCCGGGTCATTTATAAGCACTGATGTCAGAGCTGAGAAGATCGCTGACTTCACATAATGGTTTCAGCTTTCACTGTCTGAGAGACTACTAAGTGAAGTATGGTAACCCAAACTTTGGAATTTGTCCTCTGCATTTAACCCATCAAAGTTAGTGCACACACATTAGGAACACACACACACTTCAAACAATGGACACACACCCGGTATCAGGATCACCTATCACCATGGCTGTCACATCTGCGCACTACATTTCCCATAATCCTCTCTGGCCATCACCTGCACACTTCTCAATCATCACAACTATCTGCCATCATCCTCATCTACCGCTCTACATAAGCCAGCACCACACGCACAGAGATTGACTGGTCTTGTCGCTTACGACTGCTGAGTAGACTTGCCTGAGTTGTCTTGCCTGAGTCGTCTGGCCTGAGTCGTCTGGCCTGAGTCGTCTGGCCTGAGTCGACTTGCCTGAGTAGACTTGCCTGAGTTGTCTTGCCTGAGTCGTCTTGCCTGAGTCGTCTGGCCTGAGTCATCTTGCCTGAGTCGTCTTGCCTGAGTCGACGTGCCTGAGTCGACGTGCCTGAGTCGTCGTGCCTGAGTCGTCGTGCCTGAGTCGTCTTGCCTGAGTCGTCTTGCCTGAGTCGTCTTGCCTGAGTCGTCTTGCCTGAGTCGACTGGCCTGAGTCGACTGGCCTGAGTCGTCTTGCCTGAGTCGTCTTGCCTGAGTCGTCTTGCCTGACTAGACTTGTCTGAGTCGACTTGCCTGAGTCGACTTGTCTGAGTCATCATGCCTGAGTCGACTTGCCTGAGTCGACTTGCCTGAGTAGACTTGCCTGAGTTGTCTTGCCTGAGTCGTCTGGCCTGAGTCGTCTTGCCCGAGTCGTCTTGCCTGAGTCGTCTTGCCTGAGTCGTCTTGCCTGAGTCGACTTGCCTGAGTAGACTTGCCTGAGTAGACTTGCCTGAGTAGACTTGCCTGAGTAGACTTGCCGAAGGTCGTCTTGCCTGAGTCGTCTTGGCTGAGTAGACTTGCCTGAGTCGTCTTGCCTGAGTCTTCTTGCCTGAGTCGACTTGCCTGAGTCGTCTTGCCTCAGTCGTCTTGCCTGAGTCGACTTCCCTGAGTCGTCTTGCCTGAGTTGTCTTGCCTGAGTCGTCTTGCCTGAGTCGTCTTGCCTGAGTCGTCTTGCCTGGGTCGTGTTGCCTGAGTCGTCTTGCCTGAGTCGTCTTGCCTGAGTTGTCTTGCCTGAGTCGACTTGCCTGAGTAGACTTGCCTTAGTAGACTTGCCTGAGTAGACTTGCCTGAGTCGTCTGGCCTGAGTCGTCTGGCCTGAGTCGTCTTGCCTGAGTCGTCTTGCCTGAGTCGACTTGCCTGAGTCAACTTGCCTGACTAGATTTGTCTGAGTCATCTTGCCTGAGTCGACTTGCCTGAGTCGACTTGCCTGAGTAGACTTGCCTGAGTTGTCTTGCCTAAGTAGTCTTGCCTGAGTCGTCTTGCCTGAGTCGACTTGCCTGAGTAGACTTGCCTGAGTCAACTTGCCTGACTAGACTTGCCTGAGTCAACTTGCCTGACTAGACTTGTCTGAGTCAGCTTGCCTGAGTCGACTTGCCTGAGTAGTCTTGCCTGAGTCGTCTTGCCTGAGTCGACTTGCCTGAGTAGAATTGCCTGAGTAGACTTGCCTGAGTAGACTTGTCTGAGTCATCTTGCCTGAGTCGACTTGCCTGACTAGACTTGCCTGAGTCAACTTGCCTGACTAGACTTGTCTGAGTCATCTTGCCTGAGTTGACTTGCCGGAGTAGACTTGCCTGAGTAGACTTGCCTGAGTAGACTTGTCTGAGTCATCTTGCCTGAGTCGTTGTAGCAACATTGACAATGACAGCTGCTTTTCAAATTAATGAATCGTGATTCTCTAATACACTTCATTCGTTGTGTAACCAGACGAGAGCGTTGTCTCTTTCGTTCATTCCAACACACACACGCACAAAGAGACACGTAATGTGACACCCCCCCACATTCCTCACGCCAGGACACTCACATGCCATAAAACAGAAGAAACTCTGTTTCTCTATCACCCTCTGGAACACACACACACACACACAAACGTTTCCTTAAACGAATCATACTTAAAACATTACCAAATGTATTCTGTGTTGCCATTAAATGTCATGACAGGTTTGGGATTTAATTTAAGTTTTAATGTGTATTAATCAAACTCTAAATGCTTCTAATGTGTATCTCTTATGTAACTTTGTTATCATATAATCTGAAAATGAGGTGTTTAGTAGCATTTTGAATCTTGAGACCTAACGGAGTTGAATCTCGATAATAGACTGCAATGATATGATTATTACTATATGAATCCTTTTCAGTCGTAGAAATGACTAAACCCAAAGCTCTGTCATAAATCTACACAGCCGCGCTCTTCTCGACAAGACAAAGAAAGTTTCCCGCTTTCGAAATGCTGAAGGCTATTGGCTGATCACGCCGAACGAAGGCGTGACCCATACAGTCTTTAAAAAGAGAGCCAAAGCTCCTCCTCCCTCTCTGTTCTTCTGCCCCTTCCCGGCTTCGTCATGTGAAAGGAAGTCTCCGCCACAAACTCCAGCAGTTTGCGTCTTCTTTTATTTTCTTTATCCAAGTCTTTTGTTTCATTTTCAAATTCTCCTTTGTTCGTTTCCACCTACGAGTCAAACGAACGAAGCCTGAATTCCTTCAGTAACATATCACTTCCAAAAGAGGCTTTCTTCAAATCTCCGGCGGACAAGCGCGCTCTGCAAACACGAGCGCGCGCACTCTGCTCCGAGAACACACGCAAGCTGGACACAGCTAAGTTACCGTGCATACAAACGATCTTTGCAAGTATCAATTCTAACGAGTTTTTAATGTTTTAAGGTTCGATGTATTGATGGCTCTCAAGGTTTCTGTGATGTTGTTGTTCCAAGTTTTTACAATGGTCAACTCTGATCATTTTCTCTCTCTCTACAACCTCAGCGCGTGCTTCGGCGCGCGCGCCCCCATTCTCTCATTCTCTCACTCTCTCTCTCTCTCTCCCTCTCTCATCTGACTGTTATCCGTTTCGTCTTGTATTGTTTACTGTAAGCTATGTACATAGATATAATCGGTGTATATTGAGTAGTACTATATTCTATATTCTGTAGTTGTGCATTTATTAAAACCATATATTATAAATGACTGGTGACTGTTTAACGATCATAAAAACGAGTCACTGAGATCTAAAGATCCAAGAGCTACCAGCTCTTATTAATTACTACGTTGAGTAGTTTTAATTTTATAAACACAAGAAAATTAATGTTCATGGCCAGAAAGTTAATGTTTCTTGGAGTTTATGAGGAGGGATAGCTTTACTGAGAGGTTGATGGGTGATCTTTGATGGTTTTTGCAGGACAAACACCTATTTGATCATTACATGAATTTCCCTTAAAGGTTATCTCATAATCGAAATTAAATAAGATTATTGATATATGAATGAGGAATTATAAGACGTTGTGATCGATTATTCATATATTCATATAATCTATACATTTTCAATTTCGATAATTTAATGTAACTGTAATATGCAAAATATTAATCATATTCATGATTAGTTATTAAAATTCCCTATGGATCATTTGAGTTAATTCATACGGACCCAGAGTCCGAGGCATATACGCTACATCGTCTTGCCTGACTAGACTTGCCTGAGTCAACTTGTCTGACTAGACTTGTCTGAGTCATCTTGCCTGAGTCGACTTGCCTGAGTCGACTTGCCTGAGTAGTCTTGCCTGAGTCGTCTTGCCTGAGTAGACTTGCCTGAGTCGACTTGCCTGAGTAGTCTTGCCTGAGTCGTCTTGCCTGAGTAGACTTGCCTGAGTAGACTTGCCGAAGGTAGTCTTGCCTGAGTCGTCTTGGCTGAGTAGACTTGCCTGAGTCGTCTTGCCTGAGTCTTCTTGCCTGAGTCGACTTGCCTGACTAGACTTGCTTGGGTCGACTTCCCTGGGTCAACTTGCCTGAATTGTCTTGCCTGAGTAGACTTGCCGAAGGTCGTCTTGCCTGAGTCGTCTTGCCTGAGTAGACTTGCCTGAGTCGTCTTGCCTGAGTCGTCTTGCCTGAGTCGACTGACCTGAGTCGTGTTGCCTGAGTCGTCTTGCCTGAGTCGTCTTGCCTGAGTCGTCTTGCCTGAGTCGACTTGCCTGAGTAGACTTGCCTGAGTAGACTTGCCTGAGTAGACTTGCCTGAGTCGTCTGGCCTGAGTCGTCTTGCCTGAGTCGTCTTGCCTGAGTCGACTTGCCTGAGTCAACTTGCCTGACTAGACTTGTCTGAGTCATCTTGCCTGAGTCGACTTGCCTGAGTCGACTTGCCTGAGTAGTCTTGCCTGAGTCGTCTTGCCTGAGTAGACTTGCCTGAGTAGACTTGCCGAAGGTAGTCTTGCCTGAGTCGTCTTGGCTGAGTAGACTTGCCTGAGTTGTCTTGCCTGAGTCTTCTTGCCTGAGTCGACTTGCCTGACTAGACTTGCTTGGGTCGACTTCCCTGGGTCAACTTGCCTGAATTGTCTTGCCTGAGTAGACTTGCCGAAGGTCGTCTTGCCTGAGTCGTCTTGCCTGAGTAGACTTGCCTGAGTCGTCTTGCCTGAGTCGTCTTGCCTGAGTCGACTGACCTGAGTCGTGTTGCCTGAGTCGTCTTGCCTGAGTCGTCTTGCCTGAGTCGTCTTGCCTGAGTCGACTTGCCTGAGTAGACTTGCCTGAGTAGACTTGCCTGAGTAGACTTGCCTGAGTCGTCTGGCCTGAGTCGTCTTGCCTGAGTCGTCTTGCCTGAGTCGACTTGCCTGAGTCAACTTGCCTGACTAGACTTGTCTGAGTCATCTTGCCTGAGTCGACTTGCCTGAGTAGACTTGCCTGAGTAGACTTGCCTGAGTAGACTTGCCTGTGTAGACTTGCCTGGGTCGACTTCCCTGGGTCAACTTGCCTGAGTCGTCTTGCCTGAGTAGACTTGCCGAAGGTCGTTTTGCCTGAGTCGTCTTGCCTGAGTAGACTTGCCTGAGTAGACTTGCCTGAGTAGACTTGCCTGAGTAGACTTGCCTGAGTAGACTTGCCTGGGTCGACTTCCCTGGGTCAACTTGCCTGAGTCGTCTTGCCTGAGTAGACTTGCCGAAGGTCGTCTTGCCTGAGTCGTCTTGCCTGAGTAGACTTGCCGAAGGTCGTCTTGCCTGAGTCATCTTGCCTGAGTAGACTTGCCTGAGTCGTCTTGCCTGAGTTGACTTGCCTCGGTTGACTTGCCTGAGTCGACTTGCCTATTTTCCATCTCCTCCATATTGTCTGGTCTGTTCCTACAAGGAAAGGAGACATTATAATTAGTATTTATCACAACAGCGATTCAAAGGTATGTGTGGTGGTACTAACCTGTTTGGACTCATCACTCTGGTTGTTGTTTATTCCCTCCGTCTTGCAGCTTTTTCTCTTCTCTGATGCATTTACTGGCGTGTGGGCGGGGCAACCTGTCACTCACATGAGATCCACCAATTGAAAGCAACTTAGATTTCAACATTAAAATCTTTTTTTTTGTATGAGCATCATGATGAGTTATTTTAGGTGTATTATATTTTAACATTTATTCCTATGATCAAAGCTGAATTTTCAGCACCATTACTCCTGTCTTCAGTGTCACATGATCCTTCAGAAATCATCATAATATGATGATTTGATGCTCAGGAAACATTTCTGATTATTATCAAGGTTGAAAACAGTTGTGCTGCTTAATATTTGTGAAGAAATCGTTATACAAGAGACGCTGATCAATGGAATGTTTAAAAGAACAGCATTTATTTGACATAAAACTCTTTTGCAATATTATAAAAGTTGTTACTGTCACTTCTGATATATCTTTAGCATCATTGCTGAATTAAAAAATTATAAAAGAATTCTTAACTTTTGAACAGTAGTGGTAAAAAAAGTATTTATAGAAATGTTTGCAGGATATGCTATAAGTGTAATATATCTTGAGTGTAATTGGTATAGTTCTTGACTGGAATACGTTCTTCATCTTCCAGAAGGCCCCCCATGCTTGACCTCTTCGGATTTTGACATCAGATTCGCTAGATGTGATATGAGAATCAAGATATTTAAAGTTCTTTGTCCATTTGATGGTCTGTCCATTAAGCTCTATGTGCTGATGACTGTGTGTTGCCATGTCTAGACTGGTGTCTTCTTGGTTACTCATTGCTTCTGTTTTGCGTATATTAACTTGGAGGCCTACTCTCCTGGCCCACTTTGCTGTTGTTGTGAGTTGTTCCTGTGCTCTATCCAGGGTGTTTTCAAGCAGGGCAATGTCGTCAGCGAAATCCAGGTCAAATAGTGATACTTCTGGATTCCTGCTGGATTCTTTTAAATGTGTTACGATTCCATGCGATGATGTGTTCTTTGCGTGCTCTTCTTCGGTTCGTGTTAATACATAGTCTATAACGATTATAAATAGGAAGGGAGCTAGGGTGTCACCTTGTAAGACGCCTGTTGTAATGTCGAAGTGGTCTGACAGCTTCCCTTCTATTAGTACGTGACTCTTTGACTTGTTGTAGAGAGTGCGGATCGCACTTACTATTTTGTCCGGGATCCCATAATGTCGTAATATGTCAAACATGGTTGATCTCTTGATGGAATCGAATGCCTTCTTAAAATCGACAAAGTTGATGTAATAATCAAGTTTCTTGTCTTGAAAGCCTTCGATTATCCTACGCAGGATGTGAACTTGTTCTGTACATCCTCTCCCTCTTCTGAAGCCAGCTTGATTGGCACGTAGAATCTTATCGATCGGGTCTCTTATTCGGTAAAGAAGGACTTTGTTGTATACTTTGGCGGTGACCGACATTAAGCTGATCCCCCTGTAGTTGCTCATTAGGGTGAGGTCTCCTTTTTTGGGCAGTGGTACTATCAGATTTGTGGTGAACTGTTCTGGTGCTTTTTCTTGACCGTATACATCGTTGCAGATGTTACAGATGAAATCGGCGACATAGTCTCCTCCATATTTTAGTGCCTCCGGTGTGATTGCATAGTCGCAGCCAGGTGATTTGCCACTCCTTAGGTCTTTAATTGCGCTCTTTATCTCTAGGAAAGTGAATGGGCTTGTGTTGATGTCAAGATCCTGAACAGCTGGTTTGATTGGCAAGTCGTCAGTGATTATGTTACTATTTAACAGTGTTTTAAAGTATTGTTGCCACTCCTTTAGCAGTTCTTGTGTTGAGTTGATGTCTTTACCGTCTGCTTTTTTCATCTTGTGTTTGTTTGTCGACTTAGTCTTGCCGCTGATCTCTCGGACTATCTCCCAAGTTGTTCTTAGTTTGTTTGCTTTTGCTGCTTCCCCTCAGACGGTCCTCGGTCGGTTCTGACCGAAATATTTTCTGTTTTGAATTTTTAAAAATCACAGCTTCATCTGAATGTTATGAAACTTGGTGACTTTTATGGCATTAGGTATGTGAATACAAAAAAAAAATTGAGGTCATGATCCGAGCATGCTAAGTGGTCGTGAAAAAAATAGTCACACTTGTGGTCTTCGGTCAAAAATGACCGACCCATAGGAAATGAATGGGAAATTTACAAAAATTCTAAAATTCTCCGCATTTTTGTGTGTACAATCTACAAAACGGACACAATCCTAAAAAAAAGTACACCGCTGGAAAGGGGGGAAACTCTACAACATCAAGAGTGCAAAACAGACACACCCACACACACATACAAACACACTTTTATACACATACACACCAATAAATTCAGATTACAAAAAATATGTTTTGAATTTTTAAAAATCACAGCTTCATCGGAATGTTACGAAACTTGGTGACTTTTATGGCATTATGTATGTGAACACACAAAAAAATTGAGGTCATGATCCGAGCATGCTAAGTGGTCATAAAAAAAATAATCACACTTGTGGTCTTTGGTCAAAAATGACCCCCATAGGAAATGAATGGGAAATTGACAAAAACACAAAAATTAACCCAAATTTTTTTTGGGTGTACACAGCATTAAAGGGGTGACACTCTAAAACAGCCTTTCTCAAACTTTTTTCAGTCAGGGCACCTTTCAAAAGTGCATAAAATCTCAAGGCACCCCAGTGTAAAATATAATTTAAAACACTGCATAACCCAAATATAAATGCAAAAGTCCTGTTTATTTAGACAGGACAGTAATGAACAGAGCATACGAACTGTAAATAACAATAACAATAATAACAACAACTTTATAGCAACTTTATAGCACCTTTAAAAACACAGGTTTGCAAAGTAATTCACAAAATAATTAATCAGAGACACAAATGCCATAAAACCGTAAGAGGTGGACCGCCCAATACAAGAACCCAACAACATATCCAGACTAGGAGAACAGGAGAAAATGAAGTGCAGGATGCAGTTAAAATAAAATAAAAAGGGGCAGACATGACAAAAATAATTAAAATCAGATACAATACGATAAGAAAAAGATGCATGTTAAAAAATGCACCAGAGATAAGCAGGAATGTTTTTCCATATAGTACTTGTTTTCATCCGTGCCATATGCGCATGCACACACACCCACATACACATACACATACACCCACACACACAAACAATAATCCGCAACGAGAGAGGGAGAAAGATCTACATGCGCGCATGCACAAGCCGGGGGTATTATCCCTATTATCAGGGATATTAATAGTATTAATTATTAATTAATTATTATTATTATAGGTATATCTGACTATACCTACATCCAAAAAAAGAAAATAGGGGAATGATATTACATGCGCTTCATGAGGCGGTCTCTTGCTCTCTCTCCCTCTGCCGTGCACGCGCTACGCGGTTTGGAGCACAGTCTATGTCTCGCGGGCGCGCTCGCTCTAGATTCCGGGAGATTTTAACTAATTCGCGGGCATCAGTGAGCCGCTATCAATATGAGGGAGACTCCCGGGAGACTTGGGATGTCTGCATTTGGTGGGAGTGGCGGCGCTGTCCTATAATGTTAGTTGTCACCCTGACATAACAGTGCGTAGAATTTGCCTATAATGTAAATGACGTGTTATTTTATTCGAGCTTTCTATCTATTTGCTAAAAAATAAAGTGAAATAGGCATTCATTAGTAGTAGGCTAAATAGCAGCATGTTGAAATATGTGCCAAAATGCGTTTTCTATTAGGCTACAATGAAAATATTGTACAGTAGCATCAGATAAGGTCAGGTTTGCCGAAGTGCGTTTAATTTAGGCTATTTGTTTATTTTTGTCCCTGTGCGCCGATCGGAGACGGAGTTACTGATATTGTTAAGTAAGAGCTTTCTAGTCTCCTTTCATCGCCCAATCAGCGGATGGCGGGCGGTGGGGTTTTGAAAATTTTTCAAAAACGCTTTTGCGGATGGATGGCGGACAGATGAGTTTTGTGATGCAAAACTTTGCGGATGAAATAATCATAGACAGTATATAAGAGGGGGGAAATAATAGCCCATTCGCGTATCTCTAGGGCGCGGCTCCCTAGGGGGCTAGAGCGACCCCGGTGGGGACGTCATGACAGTTACTGATGTGAGACGGATTTTTATGGTTAATTATATATATATATATTTATCTAAAATGAATTTACAATTTTATTAATCCGTTTATATGTTTAAAAAGATGAAGAATGTATTTATGTAAATTAAAATATATTTATATAAAAAAAATCCTTTTTTTTTTTTTTTTTTAGCCTACGTAATTTTTTGGCGGCACCCCTGACACAGTCAGGGGGCACCCCAGTGTGCCGCGGCACCCACTTTGAGAAAGGCTGCTCTAAAACATCTAGAGGAAAAAAAAAAAAAAAAAAAAAAAAATTAAAAATCATTTTTCATAATTTTTTTTATTTTTTATATATATATTAAAAATATATATATTTATATTTATATTAAACATCATTATATCACTAAGCCATGATGACATATTAGGTGGATTGTGTGATTTCCACTCTAGGATCATTTTCTAGGCTTTCTAACACAATGTTTAGGTTTGACTAATCATAATGCAAAAACTAACACTTTAAATCACTATTTCTAAAAAAAAAATATATAAAACTTGATAAGAAATAGTTTTTGAGATTGTTTAAATATATATTCAAATCCACAAAAAAAAAAAAAAAGTAAATGTGTCCATTAAACAGCTGGGGAAGTCACATGCCTCTCCATAGAGTGCTGTTTATGCCATCTAGTGGTTACACCATGGTTCTACGCTTTCTCTCCATACTCTCACCAGATGGCGCTAATCTGCTTCAACCATTTTTTTTTGGAGGCCTAGACTCTATATTAAACTAACATACTGCATAAAAAAATTAAATGTAAAATAAAAAATTTAAAAATTTTTGTATTTTTTTCAATGGCAAAAATAGACCATAAATATTGCATAAATATTAATAAATTCAATCAAATTCTCTCAAAATACAAAATTAAAAAGAAAAAATATTATAGAACAAAAATAAATTGCATTGGTTTTACTGGGATGGAGGAAATTGAATTTTTAGGTGTCCGGTCACTTCTGACCGGGAAGGCCCAGGAGGTGACTCCGAAACGAAGACCGTCAGAGGGTTAAGTCGCTGTAGTTTTTCTTCCAAGTAGTTGATTCTGTCCTGCTCGTATGAGTCAAGCAGATCTTGACTGAGCTGTTTCATGTTCGCACTCCTATTTCTCTTGGATTTGTTTCGTGCTTTGAGAAGTTTGATCGTTTCACTCGAACCTCAGTTCTTTGGTGCTTTTTTCTTGACTGGGCCGACCGTGCTCTTTGCGGCTTTTTCGATGGCTGTAATGAATCTATCGTATTTTTGCTGCATATCATCGTGGTCTTCTCTCCTAAGAGCGTTGTAGCGATTTTGGATAGTGATGGTGTATTGTGCTTGTAGCTCCTCGTTGTCTTTAAGCTTTCTCCAGTCGAACTTGATGCGCTTATTCTTGTTCTTTCTCGGCGCTCTCAGGCTGATCTTGATCTCTGCACTTACTATTCTGTGGTCCGACCCTAGATTGATTGTGTCGTACGCTCTTACGTTCTTCACCGAGTTAATCCATTTGCTGTTGATGAGTATGTGATCTAGTTGAGCTCTGTTTTTCCTGTCTTTTGCGTTTCTGTTGGCATCTGGTTGCCACGTCCAGATTCTGGATTTTGGATGAGGGAATCTGGGCTGTGTTGGCCTTGTGTTTGTTGCTTCACAGAACTCAACTAGTCTACTTCCATTGTCATTTGTTGCTTTGTGCAGAACATGTTTGGCTATAACTCTTGAGTTTGACTGATGACTGTCTTCTCCAATTCTTGCATTGAAGTCGCCTGCAATGATGAGCATGTTGTGTGGTGGTGTGTCTTGTGCACATTTGATGAGCTGGTTATAGAAGTTGTCTTTCTCTGTCTTTGGTTTTTCTTCTGTCGGGGCATAGATTACAATGACTGTTGTTATAGGGTTGCCGGCAAATGTTGCTGTCATTATCCGCTCAGACACTTTAGTTGTTGCTGTCATGGATTTAGCGGCTTTGCTGCTCATGAGGAGCCCTATTTCTCCGACGTGATTGCCTTGGGTTGTTTTTGAGGCTGAGCAGTAGTCGAATCTCCATTCTTTGTTGTTGTAGATTTCGATATAGGTGTTTATGCCATTGGCCGCTGGTAGTCGATGCTCCTGTATGGCTACGATGTAAATTCCTTTCTCTTCACACCCATGAATAAGCTGATGGAACCGATCAGATTGATCAAATGTTGGTGTTTCTTGGCTGCCTCTCTTTTCTATTTTTCGCAGAGTGCGGACGTTGTAGGTACTAATGATGGTTGGTTTGCGATGAGAGAATTGATGCTGCTCGGCTGTGTTGATGGTGCTTGTTTTGTCTTGCTTTGGCTCTGCATAATCAGGGACAGGTGGCTGCCCCTTCATACGCGATGGGATCGCGCAGCGACGCGGCAAAAGCGGTTTGTTGCCCGGAATGGGTACTTCATTTGTGACTTTCGAAGTAATTTGGTAAAACCAAGCGGGTTACTAGCCCTGCGAGGAGTAGGGCAGTTTAAGGTCATAACCCAGGACCCAGGTTACATAAAGTGTAACTAATAGCATCGGTTACACTTTATTTTAAGGTGTCCGTTTTTCTGTGTAATTACACATTTAAGTACTGAGTAATACTAATTAACATGTACTATAGGGAAAAGGGGTTGGTTTAGGGTTAGTTGCATGTAGTTATGTATAATTTATAGTTATTACTACAGTAACTACAAGTAACACACAACACGGACACTGTAATATAAAGTGTATACAGAAACATCAAACACCCCTATTGTTCGCCTAATCATGTTTGATAGCAACTATTACAATGGCATCAGTAACTGAAAATTGAGCTTTTGTGTGACGCTGCATCCACACCACCAGGTGTCAGTAAAGGTTCAAGGTGACTGCCAACAGTTGTCATCAAATAAATATTGAGCAAAGTAAAAAAGAAAGTCAAATGCAGATATATATGACATATTAGTTGTTTAATTGTTCATGTGTTCTTCACAATGTGATTTCAGTGTGCTGTCAGAAGAGTCCAAAATAAACAACAACCGGTTGAATGTATTGCCTTACATACCATGGACTTATTCCACTGTCTTTCCTTTTAAAATAGCTTCAGACAGCACAGATCACTGTGTCACTTCACAATCCTGTAAAACAGCACCTTTGAAACATTAAAAACCATGTAAATGTGTTTTTCATTCTGTTTAGTGGTCTTAATGGCAAGAATAAACAATGTGTCACCAGAAAGCAAGACGTATGACAGCAACACTGGGACGAGACTGGGTTTGTCCAAACAATAACAGACAGAAAAAGGTTTGAAACCTGTTTTGACATATATTATCTTTTGAGGTGCGTTTGGTAACATTGTTAGCATAGAAATCACGTTTAACCTTTAAAACAATGCACTATGTATGTACTATGTACTAGGCAAACTGTTTTTCAATTCTGGGAATTACATTTGTTTTTCTCTTGTATCTGGTGCATGGTGAGTGTTAAAGTTGGAAACCCGTATAGTGCAAGTGGGTTCACTCAGTTTGGTCTGTTTACAGTACATAAATATTGCATTGATTTTGTGTGTGCGTATGTACCAGGCAGGTGTCACGTCATCCTGTTAAATGTAAAACAAGAACTCCCCGCAAACACAGTCACACACACATAAACCATTGCTAAGACCTTGTTAGAGCCTGTAATAGATCTGACTATCATAATTATTATCATACCTTCAAGAGCTGCTTTCAGGTCCATAAATAACAGCTGCAATGCATTGCCTCCCTCTCCTGTTCACAGCTCTGGATTAAATTTTTTTACTAAAGTAGCATGTCACATATCATCCATTCATCAACCTCTGTTCCCATTGTTCGCTGTCTTTCACCTCTTAGCAGCGTTTGGGCTAGAGTTACCTACAGTATACTTGAGTGTTCACTCCTGGGGCTTTTGTCAGATCGCTACAGGAGACAAAGCTATTATGACTGGGGATAAAGCCCGACGGAGTCCATCTTTCTGTAGTCTGTGGTTTTTAAGGGAGGTAATGAAGTCATTTCGACTAACTTTCATGAAATCAAAAGTCCTGTCTGTTAGCTTTGAAGCTAATCGATATGCTAATGTGCCCCTAAGAGTTGACAAATATAATATTTTAGCAGATGTAATACATATTATAGACTGAATGTCTCTGACTATATAGCTGTAAAATTTAGCAAGTATGTAAACAAAATACTATATAAATAAAAGGGGATGAGCGCTTTGATATATTCCCGCCCAGTTTCCTGTTTCAACAGGAAATACATCAACACAACCCTTGAAAAAAACGTTCACTTTAGCTGTGTACCTATTATGGAAATAATATACTTTAAAATAATATTCTTAAGTGTTAAACTATTTATTTATTTATTTATTAAAATTTATTTTTGTTAAAAATGTTATTAAATGCAATTAATTTAACTTAAGAGTGCTAAGTAGGACTTAAGTATATATTGTGTTTGGAATATGATTAGTGTCCAGCTGAATGATAAACTGAAATATACTTTAATGTAATTTTTATTGAAACTTGAATATCATGTATTTAATTTTTTATTACACATTTGAAATGATGAAGCAATTTATTTAAGTTATGACAACATGTCTTTTAACATTGCGTTAACACTTTAAATTTTGAATTTATTGAAATGATAGCCCCTTGAGATGAGGGGTTCCTAACACATTATTATAAGTTAAGCTATTTAATATATATATATATATATTATAGAAGATTCAACTCATTTTTTAAAGTTGAAATGACTTAAACATTTAAGTTGATTGTACTAAAAAAATTGACAGTGTGCCCAAATATTTTTTCACAAAAAAAAAAGGCCTGAAAAAAAAATGGCTTATTGGAAGTCACCCCCTAAACCCTTATATATAGTCCTCTATTTGAGGAAAAAGCCATTTGTAGTGTTGTCGGAATTCATAGTGGACATTGAGTACACTCATTCAATCCCATAATGCACCTCAAAGCAATCGATTTACACTGAATGGCTCGCCGCTGAACACCCATGCACTGCGAGCGTCATGCCAAATGATTTTCACAGCACTTCCGGCACACCCAGTGTCCCAATTCGCTCACTTGTTTTCATTCACAACTATAGTGCACTATATTAGTGGTGTAATGTAGAGAATACAGTGAATGAGGGTGTATTGAGTGATTTCAGATAAAGACAATACAAGAGAGGAAAAGGGAAGCATGTCTATGATCTGTCTCATGTTACAGTGAAAGTCTAGCCTGTTATTGCCGGTGACGAGGGCATCTTATATAACACAAAGTAAGTGAATGAGGCAGAGGGGTTTCCAGAGAGGTGGAAGACCTCAAAGACCTGACCGCCAGATAACTCCTTGGCACACTCTCTGACTAGACTAATGTAAAACACTGATGCGAGTTAAATACATGAAATGTAGGTTACTGAAAAAAACAAGGCCTTTATACAATAGTAATATATATATATATATCAATATCTTTTAATTGTATTTAATTTATGGGTTTTTATTAATCTTTTTACTCCTTTCACATTCTTTTTAATAGGTTTCTGTATATTTCTGTATATATTCATGTTGGGGACAGTCATATTGCAAGACAATTTCCATATTATACTTTTTATTTTCCATATTTTAAAATGCTATTTGAGTAATTCAATGCTTATAGGCAAAGTCTCGGTAACTTTAGTTTAGGGTTCAATTCTTACTATTAACTAGTTGCTCATTAGCATGCAAATTAATAGGATATTGGCTGTTTATTAGTAGCCTACTTATAAAGCACATATTAATGCCTTATTCTGCACGATCATATTTTAGTTAAATCCACCTATAATATCTAGACTTAACAACTTCCTTACTAACTATTAATAAACAGTAATTAGGAGTTTATTGAGGCCAACGTCTCAATAGTGAGAATTGGACCCTAATCCAAAGTCTTTGCTTTCCTCCCAAATTAAGAAGAAGAAGAAGAAAAAAAAAGATTGGTCTATTGCTAACAGTAAAAGGACATGACATTTCTAGCCTTATAGTTAGCCTACTTTTGGCATAAAATAACTAATTCAGTATTTCAGCTGATAAATGCCAGTCTCTAATGATAATTATTGAAACAAGATTTGAAATGATCACAACCGCAGCCTGCGATTCATATCACTGAGATTTGCATTTCAAACCAAACACTTCAACAAGTACACAATGTAGAATTTTAATACAAACAGTAATAACACAGTTATTAACACATTAAATGGCTTTATGTTGTCACTTATTTACAGTCATAAATGTACGTCCAACTATGGTAAGTTGTCAGGCTAAGCACATGATATTCAAGTTCCTGAAGTTTTGTTTTTTAATATTTTTGAAGGCTTTGAATGTTCTCATTAGAATTCTAATTCTAGAATAAAAGGATGCGTTAAAATGTTCAATTCATTCTGTAGCGCCGCCACCACCACAGTGTTCAGTTAGTCTGTAAAGAACCATCATTATAGATGTAAAATGTGCAAATGTATGTCAGATTAACAACGACAACAATTCTCTGCTTAATAATTCAAACAGAAATAGCACACTGCTTCTCCTTCATACTAAAATAACATAACTTTAGGTAAGTATAAAATAGCAGCAGTTATTAACACCAAAAACACAATGAAAACATGTGTTTACAGTATATCCCGTATGTCTTGGGGAAAACAGCTCATCAAGATTCCCATAAATGAAACACAACTTGCATAATACAATGAGACCTTGGCTCATAGCTCCCTGATTCTCTCTCCCAACAAAACGTTATGTATTTTCACTGATTATTAATCAAAAAGATCCAAGAGTGAACGTCTTTATCCGTCAACGAAAATTGCCTTTCTTGAGGCAAATGTTGATTAAGAGAAAGTGATAATCAGACTTGGAAGTCTTGATACGAAGGTCCATTTCTTTCAACTCAAGTCAACATTTACCATTAATAAGATGAAATCAATTCCACTCAATATAAAACCTGGTGCATCCCATTTGAGTGAAAGGCACTGTAATGCTCATAGAAATAAATATGGACTGTAAGTGGAAAACTCTAAATACATTTCTCCTCTTCATTGGCTGAGCTTCCTCTAAAGTGCCACAACAAACCATGATTATCATTTCAAATACAACATGAAAGAATTATGATATACACTACTTACTCGGAATTATATTAGAAAACACATACATAGATACAATAATATGACAAAGGTGTAAGAGAGAAATGTTAAAGGCGTCGTTTTGCAAGTTACCCAAAGCGATAGTTTGCTGGTGGAAACATTAGGCCACCCACATGCACTTGATGATAGTACTGTACATGTGTCGTTTAATTTTAGAGTGATTCTCTCATTTTAATTACACATAGTGGACAGGATGTGATAGGTTTATGAGATTATGAGATGGTTTAAGTTGTTTTATTATTTAATAATAGGATTATGCAACACGGATGGAAATCTAATTTCTGTTACTTATGTTTTCAGAGAAACTGTTATTAGTTAGGTAACTTTCATAATCATCTGTTTCATTCTCCAAAAAATCTCTAAAAATGAAATTCATTGGCTGAATCTCACAAAACCTGTGAAGAACCTGACGGGGTCATTTTTCACCACAAAATAAATAGAAAAATATGGATTTTTCCATATTTTCCTTTTTTTTTCATAAAAAAGTAAAATAAAAAATATATTAATTATTTGAATGGTAAAGTATTTATACATCTTAGAAGTTCTTGTTTTAGAAATACTTAACTCTTGCATTGTCAATACAAGATCTTGACCAAAAATGTATGCATCTCTTGATGGAAGTAAATGTTTTTTTGGTACATTTTTGATCAAGATCTTGTATTGACAATGCAAGAGTCCAGCACTCTGTAAAGTCTCCTCCAGCACATCCCAAAGACTTTCAATGAATTTAAGGTGCCAATTCATGTGTGAAAATTATTCTTCATGCTCCTCCCAACCATTATTTCACAATCTGAGCCTGTAGAATCTTGACCTCGTCATACTGGAATATGGCCATGATGTGTCTTCCTACATGGTTGTTTAAGAAAGTAAAAGCTACACACTCCATTAATTAGGGTTAGAAGAACATGCTAGAAACATAATAAACAATACTGATCCAGTCATAGACTTTTAAGCATTTGCCTATTTGAATCCAAACAGCGACATTATTTATTTATTTATTTGTCTGGGCAGTGTATAATCTCTTGATTTTGTGGTGAAATATGACCTGCAGATGTTTAATGTGATTTATGCTCATGAAAATGAAGTTTCGATATGGGTTTTAATACTTAATACTTTCCATTTGCTTTGTTCAGAGAGGAACTACTTCCATGTTTTGTATTGTTCCCTGACTTTGAAGCTTGATCGGTTGTCTCAGCTATGGGCTGCTTCTCCTCCTGCTCTGTCTCTCTATGGTAAAAGTAGTTGAAATTTGAGACTATTACAGGCACTGGCAGGGCGATGGTCAACACCCCAGCAATGG
Source organism: Phoxinus dragarum (assembly GCA_033366665.1). NCBI lineage: Eukaryota > Metazoa > Chordata > Actinopteri > Cypriniformes > Leuciscidae > Phoxinus > Phoxinus dragarum. The sequence goes on along the minus strand of JARPMJ010002186.1, from coordinate 101,617 downwards.
CACATAAAGTGCCCACAATCTTACCGCCTAGTGTAATGGGACACATGTCTCCATAACCCACAGTGGTCATGGTAACTACAGCCCACCAGAATCCATCAGGGATGCTAACAAACTGGGTGTTGGGGTCGTCCACCTCAGCGAAATAGATGGCGCTGGAGAAGAGAATGACGCCGATGAAGAGAAAGAAGATGAGCAGCCCAAGCTCCCTCATGCTGGCCTTGAGTGTCTGGCCCAGGATCTGCAGGCCTTTGGAGTGACGGGAAAGCTTAAAGATCCTGAAGACTCGCACCAGTCTAATGATTCGCAGGATGGCCAGGGACATATTCTGCCCGGTGTTGGACTTATGGGTGGTGGTCACGATCTCAGTTATCAAAGTGACAAAATAGGGAATAATGGAGACAATGTCAATCATGTTCATCATGTTGTTGAAAAATTCTCGCTTGCTTGGGCAGGCCATAAAACGCACCAGGAGCTCGAAGAAGAACCAGATAATGCAAGCGGTCTCAATGATGAAGAAGGGGTCGGAGAATGTGCTGGTGATGGTTTTGGGGGAGGCGCTTGGAAGAGCACCTGAGGGATGCGTTTGGTTTACGGAAAAAACAGCGGTTGGAAAAATATCCATCTCCTCACGGAATTCTGGGAGAGTCTCCAGGCAGAATATGATGATGGAGATGACGATGACGAAGACGGAAACGAGAGCAACCCCTCGGGCTGCGTTTGAGCTCTCGGGATACTCGAAAAGCAGCCAGAACTGCTTGTGGAACTCATTGGACGGCAACGGGACCTCCACTTCTTTGATAAAGCCTTCCTCCTCGCGGAACTGGTCCATGGCTTCCTGTCCTAACTCGTAGAAGATGATCTCATCTGAGAAGACATCTAAAGGTACATTCGCAGGCCGGCGAATCTTGCCCCCCGACTGATAGTAGTAGAGGATCCCATCAAAGCTTGGACGATTGCGGTCAAAGAAGTACTCGTTTCTCATTGGGTCAAAATAGCCTATTCTTTTCATTGGGTCGCCCAGAAGAGTCTCAGGGAACTGGTTGAGGGTCCTCAGGCGGGTTTCGAAGCGAAGACCGGCGATGTTGATGATGACCTTCTGATCACCCTCATCAAGACCTCGCTTATCAACAAACAAGTCCTCGTAGCATTCTTTGGCCAGTCTACTGAAGATTGTCTCACTTTGTGTTCCTTCACTGTTCACAAGTAACTTCCAGTTGGAAATGAGACTAGCACAGCTAGCACGTCCTCTCCTTGTGTGAGGGGGCAGGACGGGTGATTGCGGTAAATCCAGATTTGGTGGGGACTTCTCTTTAAATGGTGAAACTTTTGCAGTATTGCAGTAGGTGCTGCCAGGCCCAAACTCTGGCATCTCTACTGTCAAAGCCGTCATCTCATTGGGATAGTCTGGGTCATTGAAGTTGTCCATACAGTTGTCAATATTTTCCATACTGTCAAAGTCGACTAGCGCCACCTCCATCCTTCCAGCCTGGACCGTCATGTGGCCCCAGATATCACACAACAGCCCAATTATACCTTCACCAGAACAAAATCACCGGTTTAATACTTCAAATGCTCTTCTCCATTTGATTTTGAGATGAAGGTCAACAAACTGAGGAAGAATCAACAGTGCTGGGACCTGCAAAACAAAGAAGAAGTGTTAGAGCGTGTTTTTGCCTAATACAACTCAGACTAAAGCAGTAAATGGTGTTTGAGAGGCACATTGTTTCTTGGTAACTGCTCTGAGACGAACCCTGAGGAGAGCAGCTGGTGAAGGTGACATATTTTGGGAGGTGTCAGCATCACAACACTTCCAAAAATGCCAGTCGTTGCTGGGTTATTTTTGTTTTTGCTGTGAATCTACTTTACACTGCAAATGTGGGAGTGATGGTAAATTTCACAAGTCTCTCACAATCCATGAAGGAAACACTAAACATCCTCTTTCGGACTGACATGTTCAGCTCTTAGTATATTTTCTCATTGTTACAATGTTTTTATGAGAATTAAACACATGTCCTCCTCCAATTCACAATTACTGTAATGCAAAGGAAATAATGATATATCAAATGAACTATTTTAAAAGTATGGTCCCACTTTATATCAGGTGTCTTTAAAAATATGTACTTACATAAAAATACACTTGACAGGTTGGGTGGTGTGGGTAGGTTTAAAATCCCCATGAATTCAAAATTGATGTTTTTTGTCTTTTAGTATGAATATGTTTGTCTTACTGTTATCTATAATAGTGCGCTCCAACACAATGACAAAATTTGCATTTAGAAGATATAAGCATTCAAAACTTACAGTCTCTCACTTCCACCAATATGGATCAATGAATTTGATGACATCACTCTGCACTTCTCTTCAGATTTTCTGTCCAATTAAATGCTCTCTAGAATCTGAAGCTCCGCCTCCTACATTATAAATAGACGCTGAATCTGCGACTGAAATCGGTCACTTGTTCACACATTTACCATTTTCTACATGGTGAATGGCATATAGTGCTTTATATAGGGGATAGGGAACTATTCAGACGGTGTAAATATGCTTTCCATTGGGGCGAATAAAGTCAGTCTCACACCGCAGCTCCGGCCCAGAGACACGTTAGCACAGAGCGGATTATATGCGCGAGTCGCCAGAAAACAGGCGGACCCATTTGAATTCTGCACAGAATGCTGCATTTTAAAGCGATATGGAGAAGATTAGGAGGAAACTGCGGCTTTATCGAGCTCAACGGCTCTGATCTAACTGTGATATAAACTAAACGCTACTGGCTATTTTAGAAAAGGGGAGGAGCTGTTCGATATGTCCCGCCCTGTCTTCCTGTTTCAGTGGAAATTACGTCAACACATTGAATAACGCTACGCGTTTAAAGGCACTTCAGTGGGCCTTAAAGAATGGGTTAAGTGGTAAGGGAAATGTTAACAGTGGGATACAGTAGATGTAATTACAGAAATTCATTACTGACAATTACATGCAGGTATTTTTTAGTACAATGTAAAAACATTGTAAGTGCATTGTATCAAATGATTAATTTAAATGTTAGTATATAGTAGTTAAAGACACTTAATAAGTGGAACCAAAGGTATTTATACATCATGGTAGTATATATTGTACGGTTTAATTTAAATAAATAATAACGTTTTTATTAAACAATAACAAATAGTGCATTTAAAAAAAGAAAATTTAAGGGATAACACCATTAACAATAACTGGACAGATTACATGAATGCAAATTTGGAAAGATTGATTATCATGAATGTATGTGCATGAAAATGTAAATGTCTTAAATCAGGCTTTATGCAAAATATTTAATAATTTAGCATTTTTTTTCTTTTGATTTTGGGGTAAAGTGTGACCTAGTCACGCATTCATATTAACACTCAAATGTTAAAGGTTGCGAAGCCTCTTTGCATTCCCATATCCTCTCGCTGTCACATGTTTCGTACATGTGACCGGACATTTGGACGGGTTGCCTGCTGTTCTTAATGTGACGTTTCCCGTTTCTATGGTGACACACCTCTGACACAACAGCCGGCCGGACATCACCTCAGCTAATGTGTAACCCCTGTCAAACACTTGACACCAGAGTCCTGGCCTGTGAGGCGGTGTGGGAGAATAAGAGAGCCGCCGAAAGAGAAGTCGAGAGATAGCAGCAGAGCCAAGGAAGCCGAGAGAGAAAGAGAAACTGTTGGCCCAGTAAAGGCCAAGACTGTGGGGAAAACAATCGCCCCTCATCTAATTCACTTACTATTCCATTGACCTGCATTGGGTTCAGAGGAAATGTTGCAGTGCCTTCAGACAAGCTGTACAAGTCATTAATAACAGGACAGTGTAGAGCCAGTATTGAACTGAATGTGGAAACACGTAAAAAGTGTTTAACGCTCGCATGAGGTGTTTTTTCAGGCTATTCAAAAAAGTATTATTTCGCAAAACTGCAATGGAAACTTTTTTCGCATTTGAAGGTCATCTGGAGTACGTAAAAGTCGATATTTTTTTAAAGATGACGCGGTATGTTTAGACAGAAGATTAAAATCATAAAAGACAAAAGAATTACTGGAATACTGGATTCTAAACAACAAAGAAATGCCACAATTTTTCAGGATCTTGAAGCAGATATGAGGGAGAAAGGCATGGGCCTCCTAAGTATAAGGGTCTTTTCTTGCCATCAATGCTTGGATAACAACACGTCTCCTTCCATTAAAAATAATGGCTAGTGCGGTGGATGGGATATACTGTATGTAAACCTCCCAACATCCATTGGCAGGATTTTTGGAATGACTTATCGCGAGAGGAAAAAAAAAATGTTTTAATTGCATAACATCAGTTATTGGAAACACCGTCATTTCGCAATCATTTTTTTATCGACATTTAGAAAATATTGCAAAATCTTTGCGCAAATCTCTAATGGAATGGCGGCTAATGACATTTAAATAGAATACAACTCGTCTCACACGTTTGTACCGTGGATGTGAATGATACATCAAATCTACTACATTTCTAAGTGACTTTTCCCATTGACTTACATTGAAGGAGGGTTCTGAGTTCAATATAGAGACAACAATATCAAGGATGAACATTAACCACAATCATCCTGAATATCCTAGAAATCACCACACATTAGCTACCACAGAGCAATGCTAAAAACAATAAACAAACAAAATAAAGAGTTTTTCAGTGTCCTTGTTACACGTGTTACATGTAGTTACTATAGTAATAACTATAAATTCATAAAGTCCTAGACCAAACCAAATATATCCCTAACCCTATAGTAAGTACAAGTTGTTAATTTATACAGTATTACTCAGTACTTTAATGTATAATCACCCTGAAACAAGGATACCTTGAAATAAAGTGTAACAGGAGTAAGCTTTAGGTTAAACTTTATTTTGACGGTCCAGTTTAGACATTCTACCAACTAAAAGTAACTTTGCAACTACATGTCAACTAACTCTCATTAGAGTATCAGTAGATCGTTAGGGTTCGGGTTAGTAGAATAAGTTGACATGTAGTTGCAAAGTTACTTACAGTCAGTAAAATGTCTAAAGTGGGCAATCAAATGCATGCACAGGTATTATAGATTTCCAAATGTCCAGCATTAACAGGCTAAATCTCAATAGGAGCGTGGTTTGAGAGGCGTAGACAGATGTTTAATTAAAGATGCCAAAAATGCGTCATCCTGCTCAGCTGCCACTGACCAGAAAACAGAGAACATGTGCGTCACGGAGAGAGAGAGAGAGAGAGAGAGAGAGAGAGAGAGAGAGAGAGAGAGAGAGAGAGAGAGAGAGAGAGAGGAGAGAGAGAGAGAGAGAGAGAGAGAGAGAAGCTGTCATTATACGAAGTCAAATTTTATTTATATTGCACTTTTAACGCTGCAACGCACAAAGTGTTTTACACAATAAAAGAACACAATCATTAAGAATACATTCATGAAGAGCTATATACATTATATGAACAAACAAAATGTAATACAAATATAAAGCACCCAAAGCCCAAAACACACAAAAATACTAAATGCCCGTCTATACAAATACGTTTTTGAACGACATTTAAAGAACAGACACACAAACTATTCCATAACTGTTAAGCCGTTACTGCAAATGCTCTGTCTCCTTTTGTCTTATATTTGGTTCTTGGAACTGCCAGCAATTTGTTAAAAGAAGATCTAAGACATATAAGGTCTCAAAAGCTCAGCTAAATATATAGGCACCAAACCATTTAATGCTTTGTATGTCAACAATAAAATCTTAAATGATCAGGTAAAGAAGCTAAAACAGCGGTAATAAGATTAAATAACGATATAGCTTTACAAGGGAAATCAATTACAACAATGAAGAAACACTGATGTAGCAGGACATACTTACATGTATTTGGAAAAAATACAAGCACACAAAGAATAAAGCAGAAGAGAAAATGTTATTGAGAGAAGTGTCTGATGCTGACCAGCGCTGTTCGGCTGGATAATGATGTTTACAGGAATATATTCAAGGTCACTCAACACCACCACCGCTGCCAGATGAAATCACACCGGGAAAATCCAATCAAATCTTTCATAATCAGCTATTCTAGTTAGGCAATTTCATTTTATGTTTTAATCTTTTTTTTTTTTTTTTATGTGTCACATGATGTGAAAGTCATGGAAGTAAATTCAAATAAATATTACCCTATTCTATTCCATTCTATATTTTGGTTTGGTCATATTCTGTAATGTAGCCTTTGTCTATACACAAATTAATTATAATAATTCTGCATCTTAAGTTTAGCAAAGAACCCTCTTCTTCATACCAAGAACCATTTATCACTGTAGGGTTTTTCTAAGGATCTTTTCACATTGAAAAAACATTTCAATATAGTTGTTGAGATCATAGTTCTAGCTCCAGTTCTATAGCAGAACATTTTTAATATTCTTAAGAACTCTTACAATAACTCTCATCATCAAATTGAATATTATATCAGTGAATCTCACGCAACATATCTAGGTCATATTTGACTGTATGTTAATAAATAAAAAGATTAAAAAAAATGTTTTTTATATAAAAGCCTATTAAACTGTATAATCTAAACAGTAATCTGACAAATTAATTGTTCACACTTCGAAATTTATGATAGTAGAGCATATC
>JARPMJ010002186.1:37500-90000 GCA_033366665.1 Phoxinus dragarum | reverse complement strand
TTAATGTGGCAGAGGCAGATCAGTGATATAAGCTGAGGATCACCTCGCTCAACTAAACATTAGCGCCACATGGCTGCAGGCTCAACTATAGTGGGCACAAGTCCAAAACATCAATCCATCATCAGGATCCAGAAGCTTCTTCACAATAGATGACTAGTCCATCACTGCCTGATAAGAAAGACCTATAACATGTCTGTAGTGCATGCGTTAAAAGATAGCAGCAGTTATGGAGCAGGATTTTCCTTTAATAGGAAGTGTCCACTATGACCTAAAAGGAATTTACTGCAGGACAAGCCCACATCGGGACATTATATGTCTGTGCCTATAAAAAAAAATAATCCTAAAAGCACAATTTAATGCCCTGTCACTGGAAGTACATCAGAATAGCGACCAAATAAAGTTGCTAATACTTAAAATGAGAGGAAGGTTCAACCGTCATCAAGTAATGTGAAATCTGAAATCTTTAATGACCAGCTTTATATATCGATTAATATTAATTAAAACTAGAAAAGGACAAATACATAAATACATTTTGACAAATGTTCAGTTGGTTACAGGCCTTGGATGGATGGATGGATGGATGGATGGATGGATGGATGGATGGATGGATGGATGGATGGATGGATGGATGGATGGATGGATGGATGGATGGATGGATGGACCAGACATACAGATAAGATGGATGGATGGATAGATGGATGGATGGATGGATGGACCAGACATACAGATAAGATGGATAGATGGATAGATGGATGGATGATGGATGGACCAGACATACAGATAAGATGGATGGATGGATAGATGGATGGATGGATGGATGGATGGATGGATGGATGGATTTGATGGATGGATGGATGGATGGATAGCTAGATAGATAGATAGCTAGCTAGATGGAAATATAGATAGATAGATAGATAGATAGATAGATAGATAGATAGATAGATAGATAGATAGATAGATAGATAGATAGATGGAAATATAGATAGATAGATAGAGAGATAGAGAGATAGATAGATAGATAGATAGATAGATAGATAGATAGATAGATAGATAGATAGATAGATAGATAGATAGATAGATAGATATTAGAATATTCAATTATAACTAGGCAAACATTCATATTTATTTATTTAATCTATTTTCGTTCTCTCTTCCCAAGTTTTCCGTGTTCAATCCATGGGAAGAAATTTCAGCTTACTGGGCTTACAGGAAGGAAACTATTTGTCAAATTCTATTTTTACTTCCTAAAGAATGCCCAAAAAAAAAAAAGAAGCTTTTTCTCAGAGGCCGATAAAGCGACTTTTTGTAACTGACATCGTTTTTGCCATTCCTACTATTTTACTGTAAAATCATTTTTTATTCAATTGCAGTCTTAAAACGCAGCGACTTTGCATATATGGATATGACAGAAAAGGATGCTCTCCCTCTTTGGCATTCTGTGCAGTTTGGCCCGTGGAGCTTGGGGATTCTCCTTGGCACAGCTTCTGAGATTTGCAGAGACGAGGAAGCCCTCAGATATAAAGATGCCAGAGCCCAAATTAAAAGCCTGTCCCTGTGGGTCATCCACTAGTGTGCACAGAGTAGCAAGCAGAGATAAATCCACTGGCCTTCAGCAGCCATATGGGTTTATAAACATGGAAAGAAGCGTAAAAGTCCCATTTGACAGAGACCGACAACCAAACGCAGAAAACACAGGTGTTGATCTGGTGAACCCATGAACATGAGTGTCTAATAACTTTAAACTGATCTCGGGTCAGTTTTACACTGTTACGACCAGCAGGTGTCGCCAGCCTGTGGTGTTTCGAGAATGATTCGCAGTTTCAAAAAAGCTTAGTTCCTATCACTATTAGTTACATAAAACCTTACAAAACACAATGAGCAACTGTGAACTTCTACACAAAACAAAGATGACTGCAATGCAAACAGCTGATCGATAGGCCACTTGGTCAGGGTAGACACCATATTGAACTTTATGCAGATGAAAACGAGGCTGTGAGGGGTAGATTTACAGTCTGTACAATGATGTGCTGTATAAAGATCAAATGTAATTTTAAAAACTTTTTATGGAGTGTTTTGGAAAAAAGTTTAGTCAGCCAAACAACTGCCATGTCATTAAAGTACAGAACAATCCACTGAACCAACTGCACTTCTTTCCCTCGCAGCCTTTTCATTACTGTACAAAATACATTTTACTTTAATAAAGTTTAATAAAGTACTTTTGTACTGACTAAAGTCTACACTGAAATAGGAGTTTGGCAAAAACATTTTGTCGATTAGTTTTTCTCATTCAACTGGATAGAAGCTGTAATCGCATAACTGAAAATAGCTGCCCAAGTACATTCCCAAGATGGCCGCCAAACTGACTCTGACCTTAAAGTAGTGATGGGTGCTTTCAAAACACGCTTTGTGAACCTTTGCATCTAACCAGTGATTGGGAGAAAGTATCAAACTGGAACACATAAACAGTTGGGAAAGTAAACAAGAGAATCATTCACACAGTTCTTCGCTGAAAAACTTTAGTAAGAATTATTGTAGATTTAATTCATACGGGGAACACATGCAGTGTATTATTTTTACATTTGATTTCTTTATTCAATTTCTGTAGAGTAGGCTTAATATTAGTTGTACTCTAAATTTATTTAACTTCTCTCTTTTTTCTTTTGTAGTTGTCCTATTGTTTTTTTGTTTTTTTTTGCTTAGGGTAGTTTTTGCCTAGTAGTCTAGGACCGGCAAATGACGATAAAAAGCATGGGCGAATTACGTATACGCAATTTCGCACGAAAACCATCCCACTTGCTCTAAAATATAAACACTTATCACAGACTTACCATAGTGAATCAGGGTAAGACAAAAACATGTTTTGAGAGGAGGATTGATGAATTAACTCATCAAATTAAAATTTTTGTTTGCGATGGAGAAAATGGAGAAAAATGAGTTCGGAAAATGGCATATTCGAACTTGGGTCAGTCCCGTCAAATGCGAATGCCTTTCTCTCCACAGCACTGATCCTGTTATCAAACAGTTTCTTTTGTAATTGTGTCAGGTTCAATCAGACAATGGTGGGCGGAGTTAGTGTAAACAGCATCTTGGGTGTGTTTAAATCAGTCTGTTTAAATTATTATCGTGAACATAAACACACTGGTTGGAAGCACAGATAGTTTTACCGCTTACTGCACTTACAGTAATTTACCTATAACAACTAAAGTCTTAAACTTTAGCGCTGAAAAATAAGTCTGATGTTACAGAATCTATAAATGGCCAAACTAAACACTTCCTTTTCTTTGTTTTCAGAAAGCCTTCCGTTAGCAAGCTAGCAGTTTAGCCCATAGCATAGTGCTATCCTTGAGCTCATCGTGTTCTCATTGAGCTGCTAAAAATCAAAGCCAGAGGGGACTTCTCACTTCCGTCTCTCACACACCTCTGATTGACTCGGCTTGGAGCTCTGTGAATGTCTGGTGTCTGCGAGCGCTGGTGGGGTCATGATCTGCCCTTGTGTGGCAGCTGTTCTAGCCTGATTTAGTTGCCAAATCACATCTGCAAACAAGCCCCAACTAACCATTAGATAAGTGCTGAGCCCGGCCACACAGATGTTACTTTTCCGCTACCACTTCAAGCACATAAACACGTGTACAAGGTCAGAAAATCCCGAGAGCAAACAAGTCTGATTAACTGTATACTGTACAGTATTGGGATTTTTTTCTTTTCTTGCAAAAGTTAACTTACATTTGTAGTTTTGTACTTCATGATGAAGGGCTTATTGCAGTGAGCAGAGGAAATAAATTAGATGGAGGGCAAGGGATTGGCACTGCCAACTGGCACAGCTTGATAAATCAGACATGTTTGCATGCCAACATCATCTAATACCTTTACGGAAATTGAACACTTTAACTGTTATTAACAGCATGAGCTAATGTAAGCACGATGAAAAACATGTAAGCCATTGCAAACTATGCTGGGATATTATACAGTACAAAGTCTTTCTGTCTATGTCTGCTGGAAGAATCTGTAAAGTGACCTTCAAAGGTCACAAAATCATCAGCTAAGGAGTTTGCAGGGAAACCCTTCCAAAATGTCCACTAAAAATACCCTGCCCCTGCTGCGCACCCATCTGTGCACTGCTAAACAAGGACGTTAGTGTCTCTGATGGTCAACGCCTACGAGTGATGCAGAAGGTCCTTCACTGAGGACAGGAGGACAGGAGGATGAGCTCTCCTCTCACCGGCACTCTCTGCCCAACCTGTGCCAACAACATCCACCCTTAATCATGCACTCCATGCTGAATGTTATCTGTTGTCCAAAAATGACATGAAATTATATATCATATTTCATAGACATGGAATAGGTTTTTGCTTTTCTTCTTTTTTACCAATAAAAACATACATTAATTTTTGTTTTGTTTTTACAATTTGTTGCTATATCATTAAAGCTTTGGGCTTCATACTTCTTTCTTTTTTTTTAAGTACATAGGTCCAGATTTACTAAACAGACAAATTAGCATGAGAGCGCAATTCCATTAAAGGGCCCCCATTATGGATTTTTGAAAATTACATTTCATGTAGTGAATGAAAACATCCTGCAAAGTTTTAAATCTGGAAGTGCACCGTATATAAAGTTATTGCCTTTCAAATAAGAGTTGACTCTAAGTCAATGGAATGAATTGTTTTTCAAACGAGTCATAACCCGTTTCGTTGTGACGTCAAGACGAAACATTAGCATATTGCCCGCCCATTTATTGCACGCGCAGACACCAGGGAAAACTTGAACCTCAAACCAGCAGTTGATTCCTGTGGATGCTGGACAGCATCATGTCGAGGAGACGCTGTGCTCTATAATGTGAAAAAAAAAAAATCCCATTGCCCAAGGACGAGCATGTGAAGAATCTGTGGTTAAAATTCACCTTTACCACGATATCACAGCAGTATAATCCTAAACTATTCATGTTGCCTTTATTTTACTGACGACTGCTTCTCAAATCTCGGAGTTCGATGCAGGATTCGCAAACCGCTTGCTCTTGAAAGGCGGTGTTCAAAATACAGCCGGTCAGTCTGGAATTAAGACGTGCTTTTTTGGGCCGTAAATAATGACGCAAATACCAGTAAATTGACGAGTGCAAACCTAAGTAAACTACAGAAATTCTTCTAAATACTCTCCTCCCATAAATGTTGAATCTAAAAGGGAAACTCCTTTAAATTCATATGCTACAGTATAAGGTCAGCCTTTTCCTAGCTAATTTAGTCAATCCTGACAGTATTTTTTAATGGAAAAAGAAGGTTTGCGCTGGAGCAAGCTGTTAGTAAGTCTGGCACGTAGGGGGCCATGTTGTCACAAAAAGTCGACATGTGTACTGCATCTTTGTATCTTAAATGTTCAATAGCCTTATTCCAAAAGTATTTTGTCTGCGGCTCAACATTCAAACATATACCGGAATGTTGCTGGCATCAGTATGCAGCGCGCTTTCAGAAACCCTCCCCCTTCCCCAGCTCCACCTGTATAGATCTGTAAGACCAAATACCTTACCATTGCCATATCCATTACCATGACAATCTCTATTACCATACCAATCTCCCAAGAGTTGTCATGACAGAATTGCTTTTGCTTGACCGTGATTCAAGGCCCCGATATACTCACGCTGGAGTTCTTTTCCGTTCTTCGCTTAGACGTAAAAAGAAGTTGGAAAATACCTTTGCAGCGATATACTGTTAACAAACATCATGACGGCGTCCACACTTCTGAAAGAGACGTTCAGATGAATGTAAAAATGTGCTCCGTGCTTTTCTCTCAATAACAAAACAAACACACAAATGTGTCATTGAACGGAAGAGCATGGGAGCATGGGAGCGTACGTAAACGTCACATCCTTTTGATTTTCCCGGAAAAAAAAATGTGCAAAGTCCTTCACATAAAAATAAGTCTACAGGCTTTCACAGACAATTATGAAGTCTGGGAAGGTCTCATGGAAGGGCTAATTTTTTAAGTTTCGTTACAACACATTGGCAATAAAAAAAGCTTAATACATGCAAATTCTTACATATAGCCTCTTAAAGTATTGTGGACATCCAACCTTTATCATGCACTCCATACTGGCTAAAAGCCTTGTTCAATGTATTTTGAACAAGACTCTCAAGCTCATAGACAGACATATTTTAATTGAGATGGGTTTTTTTTTTTTTTTTTTTTTTTTGAGGGTGAACCAGTGGTGGCCCTGGCTGACTTGTCGCCCTAGGTAAGACATGACCAAAGAAAAGGAAAGAAAAAAACAAAACATTAACACATCCGCAATTTATTTTATATAAGTGTAATATGTGGCCTGAGCAAGAGAATCAAGTTCAAACTGACGTGTGTGTGTGTGTGTGTGTGTGTGTGTGTGTGTGTGTGTGTGTGTGTGTGTGTGTGTGTGTGTGTGTGTGTGTGTGTGTGTGTGTGTGTGTGTGTGTGTGTGTGTGTGAGTGTGTGTGTTTGTGTGTGTGTGTGTTTGTTTAATAAATTAAGCAAAATTGAACTTGACAGCAAGTATATATACATCATATATTTAATGGAAAATATAATATTTTACATTTTTGATAACTTTGTTCCACAGGTAAAAACAAAAGTCATAAAACTATAGCCTATGGAGTGACATGGGAGTGGGAAGATGGTTTTCAATTTAAAGCAAATCATCTGCGAAGATGCTATACTACCTACAATAATCGGTAACACTTTCCAATAAGGTTCATAAATGAACATAAGTTAACTACCTTAGTTAACATGAACTAAGAATGAACAATACTTCTATAGCATTTATTAATCTTGGTTAATATTCATTTCTACATTTACCAATACATTATTAAAATCAAAGGTTGTTAACATTAGATAATGCACTGTGAACTAACATGAACAAACAGTGAACAGCTGAATTTTTAATTAACTAACGTTAACGAAAAGTAGTAACAAATGTAATGTATTGATCATTGTTAGTTCATGTTAGTTAATACATTAACTAATGAACCTTGTGAAGTTTTACCCAAAGCATATATAGTTTAATATATTTTTAAAATGCACTCAAACTCTAGGCTACTTGGTTTGAACTTTCCAACTAAAGCATAACGAACCGATGTATACCGTCTTGAGAACGTTACTGAAGACCAGATAACTTTGAACGAGCATTCTATTAACGTCACAGGAAGAACGTTAGCTAAAGTTCTGAGAACGTTCCCAGTGTTCTTCACACACCTCTGCGGCGAGTTCATACAGCATAAATTCAGTTATTCTACAGCTAGGTGAAATCGGGCTTGAATCTGAAAGGGTTTGTTCAGGTGTAAATGTTGACTTTACCTGTGAGAGGTGCAGTGATGTGTTCCTGCCAGCGCGCGCCTGTGCAACACGGTGACGCGCAGCAGAGCTCGAGACGCGCGTAAACAATGAAAAATTCGACAAAACAAGATCGAGAAACTCGTCGTAAAATCAGCACAAATACTCAGGTAGCAGGTGTCTTGCACAGTCATTAGAATGTAAAGAGTGTAAAAGGAGTTTCCCACATTGTTGGTGTAGTTTGTTTTCATCCTGGATTCCAGCAGAACATCCGTGTTTATATTTATGTGTGTGTGGGAATGACAGGGGCAGGACAAACCAGACACTGACAGATGTGCTGTAGTACAAAACGTGTCAGCTGATCTATTATTTAGCCTAAATAATAATGACGAAAAGCTTATCCCTATTGCTGTGCCATGCTAATGTCAACGTGTTAAATTAACTGTACTGTGAAATGTCTGTCTATAAATTGTCTTCTTTTTAAAAAAATAAATAAATAAATAAACCTACTTTTTACTAGAATAAAATATTTGATAAATATTGCTGTCTCCTTTGATAATAAAAGCACTTCTTGTATGAAAAAAGTAGCAATTAATTTACTTCATTCAGTTTTTGATTTTCATCATACTCACGTTTCCTCTTAGCTTGGAGGAAAATTGAAAATCCATGGACCTCACGCCCCCTGCCGGCCACTGAGAGCTGCTGCAGCTACAAAAAAATACTGTTGTCTGATTAGGAAATCCTGCATTTGACGTGCACATAATTTCACCCTGAGCAGACTGCATAATAGGGACATAAATTGGGCTATATGATTCTTAATGCCATGACACCCTAATATTTTTCAAAGTGAATGAACTCATGTTAAGATGAAATGTTGGTTTTACACAAGAGGATCAATAAGTCTGACGCGGAAATCCATTTGTACTTTATTATTAAAGAGGTTTAGACCCGGCTCTTGAGTGTTTTCCACGGTCAGTGTCAGAGTAATAGGGGTGAGTGTTGAACTGAGATCTCAAGAGGTCAGGAAAGAAGTGGTAAGAATATAAATATATATATATATATATATATCAAGAAAATTAAGACTTCGTAAAAAGGGCATAATAGGACCTCTTTAAATGTGCCTTTTCACATAAATAATTTAAAGACATATTCATTTTTAAGTATTGAGAAATAATGTGGTGCAGCTAACATCATTGTAAAAGTCCAAAGCAGCTTTATCTCTTCTGTATTTATGTACACTCTTAGAAGAAGAAAAAAGGTTCAAATATGGAACCCTTGGGTCTTGAATCAATTTTAAAGAATTGTTTTGGCTTTATGCCAAAAAGGCTCAATATAAGGAGAAACGTCTTAAAATGATTGAATAATACTTTTCATGTTTAATGGGTTTTTCTATTTTATTTCTATATATACAGTATGTTTAAAAATGAATTCATTAAAACTAAATCCATGAAAGGATCCCATGATGGGAACCCCTAACAGGTTCTATATATGAAGTGCCTGACAGAATCCTTTAAGGTTCTATATAGAATATTGTCTAAGAGTGTAGCCATTAAAAATGTATGTATACAGTATAACATTGTTGTATTGAATATTGAGGCCTGCTGTAATGTCACTTAGCATAAATGGGGTTTACTAAACACATGATTTCACAGCAAATGTTTGGTATGTCTCATTTGAAGACGAGGAGGAGGTCTTGATTTATAGTGTATGACAGAGAATATGACGGCACTAAGTCATTTCATGTATTCTCATCTCATCCCAGCAGACAGGAGGGGTCTTAAAATACCCACCATCATGAATATTTTACAGCAGCATACTCTCTTCTGTGATGACTTGCTCTCTATTTTTCTCTCTTATTCATCCCGTCTTTGCCAGGTTTCAGGGTGTGATGATACGAAAAGATGGAAAACTTAAAGGAACACTCCAGTTTTTTTTGGAAAAAGGCTCATTTTCCATCTCCCCTAGAGTTAAACAGTTTTACCGTTTTCTAATCCATTCAGCCGATCTCCGGGTCTGGCGGTAGCACTTTTAGCATAGCTTAGCATAGATCATTGAATCTGATTAGACCGTTAGCATCTCTCTCAAAAAACTGACCAAAGAGTTTCGATATTTTTCCTATTTAAAACTTGACTCTTCTGTAGTTACATCGTGTACTGAGACAAGAAAATTTAAATGACAGAAAATGAAAAGTTGCGATTTTCTAGGCCAATATGACTAGGAACTATTCTCTCATTCCTGCGTAATAATCAAGGAACTGCTTCCATACCAGCAGCGCAATGATATTACAAACTTAGTGCCGGTCACGTTGGAAGTTACCGAGCTGGGGACTATTGTCAGGCGCTGCGTAATATCATTGCGCTGCTGGTACGGCACACAGATCCTTGATTATTACCAGAGACAAGAGACATGCCACTTCCTCAATCCTCAATACAACTATATAAGGAAAACCCGTAACGTCAAAGATGGCGGTTGTATGCACATGTCCCGCCCCTCCCGCTGGAAAGCCAATCATCTGCTTTTAACAGTCAAGCCGGGAAACATTTAAGCCTATCGTCTGGTTAGGAGCCTTGTCTTGTTAGTCCGAAATAGCTGCCCGGAGGCTTTGCCAAGGTGGCGGCCGAGTGGCACGACTTGCCTAAAAGACTTTGTTATTGCGCAGGAATGAGAGTATAGTTACCAGTCATATTGGCCTAGAAAATCGCAACTTTTCATTTTCTGTCGGTCTTAGTACACGATTTAACTTCTGAAGAGTCAAGTTTTAAATAGGAAAAATATCGAAACTCTTTAGTAATTTCTTTGAGAGAGATGCTAACGGTCTAATCAGATTCAATGATCTATGCTAAGCTATGCTAAAAGTGCTACCGCCAGACCCGGAGATCGGCTGAATGGATTAGAAAACGGCAAAACTGTTAAACTCTGGGGAAGCTGGAAAATGAGCCTATTTCCAAAAAAAGTGAGTGTTCCTTTAACAAACCAAACCTGCACAACATGACATATTTTCCGAAATGACTTAAACCGTGTTCTTCGCCTCCACCTTCCGCAGCCTCGGCGTTTGTCTGAGGGGATATTGATACAGTTTATCTTCTCAAAGCAGACTTGTCCATTCTTTCACAAAGGAGCAACACAATCCATCAAGTCTAATTCGATTCATCAAGAGGTGTGTTCTGCGTTTCTCTCGCCTCTCCTCCTCAATGAGCTCTCAGATGATATTAGAGCTGAAGTGGATGATGTTGTGCTGAGTGACCATTAGCAGTCAATGACTATTTTATTCAAGCAATTTCCACTCTGACTGAAGCACTCTCCACTTCTGCTGTCTGCTAACTTGTGCTTCACAAAAGTTTGCTTTGTTAAAAGTGTGAATGATATACAGCGATGTTCAAATGTTTGGTGTCTGTAAGACTTCTCTTTTGAATAAATTGATTCAGGACGGGTGATTAAATTGATCAAAAGTGACTATTGATATTTTATAATGTTACAAAAGATTTCTATTTCAAATAAATGGCGTTCTATTTATTTATGGATGGTGAAAAAAATAACATGTTTCAAATATATTAGGGAGAACAACTATTTTCAACATTGATGTTTTTTGAGCATCAAATAATCATATTAGAATGATTTCTGAAGGATCATGTGACACTGAAGACTGGAGTAAAATTCAGCTTTGGTCACAGGAATAAATTCAATTTTTTCACATAGAAAATAGTTCTTTGTAATAATGTTTCACAATAGGGCTGTAAACGATGAATCGTGATTAATCGAATCCAAAATAAAAGTTTGTGTTTACATAATATATATGTGTGTGTATTGTGTATAATTATTTTGTATATATAAATACACACACATGCATGTATATATTTTATACATATTTGCATTTATATACTGCATATATTTTTATATGATTTATATTATATATAAATATAACTATTTTATATATAAATAACACATTTTCTTAAATATATACATGCATGTGTGTGTATTTTATATATACAAAATAATTATACACAACACACACACATATATTATGTAAACACAAACTTTTATTTTGGATTCGATTAATCGCGATTCATTAATCGTTTGCAGCCCTATTTCACAACATACTGTTTTTTATCTATAAATGCATATTGATAAGAAAAAGAGGCTTTACATTAAACATGAAACATTTTACAGACCCCAAACTTTTATATCAATTGGTTAACATCAGAATAGTAATTTGTCATGACAGGTTTCATCAGTTCAAAAAAAATAAAAAATATTAAGATTGTTAAATATCCATGAGGCCAGGGAATATTACTAAAATAAAATAAAATCTGGTTAAAAAAAAAAAAAAATACATTACATTTATACTGAATACTTTTTTGGATATAACTGCAAATTATGTTCATCTTATCTCAACAACAACAACAAAACTCAATTAAAGATACATGTGGAAAAACTTATATACAATTAATATAAATTTAATTGTATTTCAACTTCTAAACAGTTTTTTTTTTCATTCTATACCTTCATGTCAAATACAGAAATCAGGAGTAGTTTGAATTATTATTTTCTCTTCTGCTATGCTGACTATATACCCCGGCTAACACTGCATGCCTCCCTATTAAACACAGCATATTTTACAAATCTTGCTAATGACTTACAAAACACTAAAACGTTTAGCTCCCCATTACGTGAGCAGGCTCTTAACACATTATAGTCCTTCACGTCTACTGCGATCTCAAAACTCTGGCCAGTTGATAATACCTAGAATATCAAAATCGACTGCAGGCGGTAGATCCTTTTCCCATTTAGCACCAAAACTTTGGAATAGCTTTCCTATTATTCGGAAAGCAGACACACACTGTCAGTTTAAATCTATAAAAACACATCTCTTTAACCTGGCATACACATAACACATTATCCCATTTCTAAAATCCACATACGTTAAATGATTGTTAGGCTGCATAGTCAACAAGAACCTGTTTTTCAATCTTTCCCGTAATGCAAGTGACTGCGGTGAAATTGAGACCATTTTACCAATGCACTGAGACATTAAAAATTATAACAAACATAAAAGGGACAAACAATAGATTCACAAGATGTGTTACATAGACATTCTCAGTGAACTTTCAGTGACTTGAATGAGGGGGAAAGGAGAGGAGGGATGCATAGATGGACGAGGAGACGGCTCTTTCCCTGAGATCGTTCCTCCAGATTAGGGAGTTTTATTGTTTTATTGCAGGGTGTTTGATCTCAGCTTTTGTCTTAGCAAGTCTTACGTTGGGGACACTTAATATTCAACCATATTATTGATCTGACTGTCCTGACGCTGAACTGAGCTGGACGATGACATCACTGTTTTCGGCTTTATAGATGAAATAAACACTGCTAAACAACAGCCGGAATACATCATTATCACTGTAAAGCTGCTTTGAAACAATCGGTAGTATAAAGCGCTATAGAAATAAAGGTGACTTGACTGGAGGTGAAAGGAGAGGCCAGAGCTTTTATCAATTACCATCGACCCAATGCTATATCGACCCATTGTGGTCTCTGCACTTCCTCATCAGTACAAGACATAGTCCTGAGCAAGTGCATTATGGTCTGTGATATCTGATCACTTAGGGTCACATGCAGGTTTTGAGTCTCTAGTTGGTCCTCTAATGTGGAGGAATAACCAAGACTGCACGCACACATTTGTTTGAAGGACAACAGCTGACTTTTATGCTATCCGCATATGCTTCATGGGAGTGGACCTGCACTTAAGCATTATGAACTGATTTATTTAAGGTTTGTGATGTAACTGCTTTCAGATCCAATACAGTGGACTTCTTCCTCTGCCAACAACAGTTTCTTTGAGAACTCTCCATTGCACTGTGTCTCGTTTACTAATCAATCTACAGTCAAAAGCTCTGAACAAACACATATAATCCTCTGGCGCCATTCAAATAAACCGTTCGCTTGTTTCTGATGCCGAGATCCCTCTGAAGTCTGTACAGAGACGCAAACAAGCTGTGTAAACTGGTCAACGTTCTTTCACTCTTCAGCCCCTTTCACACAGAGATTCCGGAAAATACACGGATAATGTGACCCGGGATTTGACCAGGATCGTTTGATTTTGGTTCGTTCACACTGCCAGTGATTTTCCGGGATCTGTGAGTGTGTTCACACACATCCCGGGTAAGATCCCGTAAAGACACGTGACGTCAGGATGAGATGTGTAACGTACGTGTTGAAAACATGTACACTAACGCATCGTGTACCGTTCCACAAAGCTGGCGAACGATCTCAGCTTTAACGCGGATAGTAAAGGAGCTCCTGGTCTCTGCTTCGTTCCAGTTTGCAGACATTTTTTCGTTCTTTCTTTGTTGATGACGAACACCAACTTTCTTGAGTCGCGCGATGGCACGTGCGTCATCACTACAACACACCCCTTACGGCACTGTTCCTAGCTTTTGTTCACACAGGGCGCGTTCTGGGACTGATCCCGGCAATGTTTCTAGGTCCCCACCCCCGGGATCGATCCCGGCATCAATCCCATGACGCGTTTGCGTTCACACAGAAGGCACCCAGGCAATTTCCTGGGATCAACGCGCTGTGTGAAAGGGGCTTTCCAACTTTTGAAAGGTCTGGTTTGTGGTTTCACAGACAGAGTTTAGATTAAGCCAGGATTAGGCCTTAGTTCAATCAGGACATTTAAAGGTGCTCTAAGCAAGGTCACACGTTTTTTTAGGGCAAATTATTTTTTGTCACGTACAGCAAACATCTCCTCACTGTCCACTAGCTGCCTGTCCCCTCAACACTGTAAAAAAATGCGGTCTCTGTAGACAGCTCAGGCTCCACAAAGGGCAACAAAAACAAACTGGCCCAGCCTGGACCACGAACATAACAAACAGCCAATAACCGACAAAAATGATTTGGGGGTGGGGTTTGGGTGGTGCGTGCACATGAAGGAAGCACGGAAGGGAGGGGAAGGGGTCGGGATGAGGAGAAGGGAGGGTCTAGCTAGCCTCCGTTTTGTTCGACAATACTTCGAACGTCAACAAGAAGTGACATCACCCAACTTTATTAACATCGAAAAAAACATTACTGGTCATCTTGAGTTAAAACAATGGCACTGACATATTTTAAGATATGCCAGTGCAAGTTGCTTTCAGTTAAAACAGCTCAAACATGCATTTTAGTCTGAGACAAGTAACCTTGCTTAAACCTTGTCTGAGTGACAGTGACATTTGTACTGGATTTTTGTAAACGTTATAATAAACTGTCTGAAAACAAAACAGGTTTCACCCATTTTTACATTTTTATCATTAAATATTTGCATAAGTTGAAACCCAATACTTGGGTATAAAAGTGTAATTTGGCAATGTCTCTTAAAAAAAATCCTGGCGTCACTAGCGCGCAATGAATTCTGGAAATTTATTAGTGAAATTTATTAGACAATTGGAAGATTTCATTGATGATTTCAAATATGAAAGTTAATCGTAATATTGGTGAACAGCTTTGGAGAATTAGTTGTTTCCCTGTTCAAAGAGATAGGCTATAAGCTGCACTTGCATGACTGAAATATCTGCCGAGAGGTGTTTCAAAGATGGCCGTCGAGGGAAATTACTTGCCTTAAAAGGGTTTAGTCATTTTTGTACTTAAATATATTGTATTTAACATTTCTAATTTTTACATGTGGCAAGCAGGACGAGGTCGAGGGGCGTGAGAGATACGAGATCCGTTGTCTCACGTCCCTCGACCTCGTCTGACATTACAGTTTACAGTAAGTTTTAAATCTAATATTAATATTAGATTTAAGCTTTTTAGCCATTTTTAACAGTTTCCGTTTTAGTTCACATAAACAACACTGACTGTAATCAGCTATAACCAAATCATCTCTTTTATATACAATAACTAACCCACTTTTCAGTCTGTCACCTCAGTCAACCCGGTACGGTTCTAGGTTTCTTTGCTCCGCTAATAAGGAACATGAGATGATAAATTGCTATAGCAATAAGGTGTCAGGAAACTACCTGCTCTCACCACTAGCACCCGGATCTGCTTCCCTCCGTCATGCTGTATATTAATCTAGCTGTACGTCTACATATCCCAATGGACTCTTCCCAGCAGTTCCCTGTCCTACTTTCCCTGGCCAAACGCAAGTAGTTACAGAACAGCAGTCGGTCTATGGAACAACTGTGAACTGTGAATTAGTTGGTACTTTATTAGCTTATGAGTTGCAGCTTAAATCTGAATGAGAAAGTGGTAAATATACATTTAAAATATGGCTTATTTGTAGGTCATAAGCTATATGTGATATAGTGTGACATTGGAAGCCTTGCGAAAAAGAAGTGCACACTTAAAAAAAGAGCATACTTAAGTGTGCACTGACTGAATGTAATGTTTAGCTAATTAGCTAAATGTATTAGTTTAAAATTTATATTAAGTACACTTAAGTAATGTTTTATTTCTTGTTTAATATTATATTATCTGCACGTATTTTTAAAAAATATACTTTTAAGATCTGAAGTACACTAGAAGTGCATATTCAATACAATTAAGCACACTTATTTTTTCACAAGAGAATCAAGCCGTATTTTCTTCAACAGAGAATACACTTTAGTTTCTGGATCGACATCTCTGTTTGTTTTGAACATCATTTTTATCAATCAATCATGTTTAGATGTTTTATAGTAATGTTTTATTTAGGTGAATAATTGCTCACCTAAATAAACTTTTGACCCAAAACAAATGGGTCACAGGACTGTTATGATAGGACAGTGGAGAAAAACAATGCTAAATGTGAGTAAATTCAACTAACCACAAATATATACTTTGCAAAGAAAAACAAATTCAAAAATATAACAAAAATCTAATTTATTTTGCTGTCAACATCCATTCAAACTGTACACTGTAAAAGACGTACCGTAAAATGTACAGTAACTTACTGGCAACAATTAGCCAGTAAGTTACTGTGAATACTTTTTACAGTAAAGGTACTGTACTTCATTTACAGAATTTTGCGTATTCAAAAAAATTGTAAAATCAAAAACAATTAAACACTGTGATTTTAGTTGTATTTACAGTATTGATTGTTTTACTGTAGAATAAATATTAATTAAATACTGTGATTTCAAGTAAATAATTGTAGATTTCACAGTCATTTTTTACAGTGTACTCGTATTGAAGCGAAACCACCAGAGAACCACTGAAGCATCATAATCTTTCAAATAAACGACTTTAATATAACTAATATATTTTAGCGCCATTTTTTACCACTATTTCTTTTTTGTTTGGCTCTGAAAGAGATTCTCCCTGCTGTTCTTTCAGATTCTGTTGGGCCTCAGACGGCGTTCTTTGGATCAATAGCCATCCGCTGCCAGGACTCCTGTCTACTATCTCCTCTCAGACAGTCTGTCAGCCCTCCTTACACACACAGAGAACGGAGGCATCTGAAGCAGAGCTAAACACCTAAGGTTGTGACAGTGGGGTGGTAATAGTGTTGGGCAGCTTTGGACCAGATGAGCTGACTAGAACAGATGGGACAAACGGCTGGTGGAAGGTGAGATCTTAGCCTGTCACATGGAAAGTGGAAATGTTCGCTCTCCCACAGGTTATCTATCGGCCCATAAGGAGTGGATTATAAATAGATGACTTTGCTTTCTCAGTGCAACACAGAGAGTGCATTTTGCTTCACTTAGGAGCACAACACAATGCATTTAGGTTGCTATTTCTGCACACTGGCACTCAATAGCAACAGAAAGATAGTCAGCAAAGAGAACACTGGCTTTTTAAAACTGTCCTAAGACCCTTTACACCAATGATAAGTATAGTTATAATCTAAATATAAAAGAATAGTATACTATAATGGCACAGAGAAACAATCACTTTCAGAACCATTTTTTCCCTCAGTAGATGAACGATAAAAACATTGACAGCCAATCAAAATCCATCTTGCTTTAATGGCTCAAGCATTTAAAATAGAACGTAATTATATCTAGTCTTTATATCGTTCTTGGCGTGAATATCTTTATATTGTTTAGTCTTTATATCGTTTAGCAACCATCTGAAAACTCTTTAAAAACATATATTACTTCCACTTTAGGCACCATTTTAACTATTATATAACATGGCAATTAGGTAAGAGAAGGTTAAAAAACAATGAGCATCCAGCAGCCGCCAATGATATCATGAATAAATCAACCAACATCACCGTCTTCCTAGAATTGAAGAGACACATAAATAATCAGGAGTCATTGTCAGCTTATCATGATTTATTTTCATCCTCATAATCATTATATATAGATCTCTTTACAGTTATAATCTTTTGGAAGGAAAAGACGCATCTCTTGTTTTCTTTCCAAGATTGTCTTTTAGGTTCGGCATTAGCGTCCAGTTGTCCTTGTAAAGTGCATGATATTTATCACATCCAGAGAATGTATTGAGTCCTCCATCTCTTCTCTTTATTGTGTTATTGTGTTTAGTTCGAGTTTGTTTGTTTTCTTCTTCATCCTAGAAAACAAAGGCTCTGTACAAGAAATGAAAGATTAGGCCTCCTGGATGACAATGTGGGGACAATGTCACATATACACATAGACACATGCAGACCAACACCTAAAACCGCAGCTCATCCGCTGATGTGCACAGTTCATTATCCGGCAACCCGTTGACATCAAGAGTATCTCCACAGAGGGTGGAGAGAGGTGAGCTATTACATAGAAAGATAACATGAGCTTTTACAAGCAGTCAAATGTTTGCCGTTCATACTTCTATAAGGCCTTGTTCACACAGGCAGCAGAAATTAGATTTGTTTTAGTGTGTCCGATGTGCAAACTTTACCCAAACCAGTTTCACAGGTGTTGTGAAATTTGGAAATGTGTTTCGCTACTCCTGGGAAAAAGAAGTACACTTAAACATATTTATAAAAATAGTACTTATTGCAGAAATAATATAGCCTACTTTTAAGAGCGAGCTTAACTTGGACACTTAATAACACGTTATTTATTATTAAATTGAAATGTCTTGTAGTTTAAATTTAAGATAGGCCTAAATGCAATTAGTTGAACTTAAGAGTGCTTAAGTAAGACTTAAGACACCTTTATGTGCATTTTCATAATTACGTTATTTGTCTTTGAAATATGGTTAAAGGTATACTTAAAAATACTTTAGTGTCATTTCTATTCAAACTTGTGCCATGTATTTTTATATTTTTTATAATGATGAAACTGCAATTTATTGCTAGTGCTAGTTAATAATCAAGATATTTGAGAAATATGAGATATTTCTAGCCTTTATTTGTTATAATTTTGATGATTATGGCTTACAGCTTATGAAAACCCCAAATTCAAAATGAGAATATTGTGGAAAGGTGTCCATAGCTGTTAACCATAATCATCAAAATTATAACAAATAAAGGCTTGAAATATCTCACTTTGCATGCAATGATGAGTCTATATAATATATTAGTTTCACCTTTTAAGTTGAATTACTGGAATAAATGAACTTTTGCATGATATTCTAATTTTTCGAGTTTCACCTATAAAAATACTTTAATGTCATTTCTATTAAAACTTGTGCCATGTATTTTTATATTTTTGTAATGATAACAACTGCGATTTAGTGCTAGTACTAGTTAATAATCAAGTACTTTACATGTGCTTTAGTATGTTAGTCAACACATCAAAATAAGTGCACTTCCTTAAAGCACGACAAAATATAGCCTAATTAAAATATAATTATTTGAAATGTACTTTAAAGTAAAACTTTTAATTCGACTTTATTTCAAAATGCACTTTTTAAAAGTGTACTTAAGTGTTACGAAACAGAGGTGAAAGTCAATTAAAGTAACCTTAAGTGCATTAATAATATCTGCAAGCACAGGTATTATTATAAGTGCAGATATTATAACTTCAAATGTAGTTTTCTACACTTTTAAGATTTGAAGTACACTACAAGTGCACATTCAATACAATTAAGCACACTTGTTTTTCACAGGGGTATGAATGGTCGGATTGGATTTTAGCGTTATGTTCATGGCTTAGCGTGTAGCTTTATGATGTCACAGACAATTCACAATGTCTCTAGCTGTGTTTTAAGACAAGTCGCCTATTTTCGCTCACTTTTTAACATGTAGTGAACTAGGCATTGACAATATGCTTCATGTGAATGAATGCACTGAATTAATAAAATACACCCCATGTGTCTCAGTTGCAGTAGCTTAGCATCATGCTAATGCTAAAGTCCTTATAATAGTGATCAACGTCGATACACTATACTGGATATTGATTACACTGTTAACACACCGATCTAATCACTTGCAACATTATAGCGCAGACAGTCAGTCCCGTGTTTATGCACCGTGTGAACAAGGCCTAGCTTTCACTTCAAAACGAGTTGAGATGCTAGCTCATGGCTCCCACCTCCATCCATCTCAAAAGACCTCCGTTATGCTCTTTCTCTGAATCACATATGCTCAGCTATGGTCTGGTCATCTATCTGTTTGTTCATTCATCCACCCATCCATATCTATATATACACTGTATATCCATATTGCATGTACAAATGATGGTATATGTTTTTCTTCTCCATAAAACATGCCTGAGTGTGAACAGTAAAGCCTGTAATGACATTCAGTTGAATATTGATTAGATATAAAGGCTTGATTTGATTGCTGATACATTAATATACTGCAGTAATCAATAGGCAAAGCTTCTATGATAATTACAGTTAGAGGTTCATTTTTTCCCCCCAGTGTTTGTGCTTAACGTATATGAAGTATACTTATACTACAATACATTTGGATAAGGTTTTAAAGGATATAATTGCAGCTGTGAACTTCCCACTATTAAGAAACTGCATTACATGGCGGAGGTGTTTTATAAAGCTATAGCTTTTGTTAAGACAACAATGAAAGCAGCGGACTCTTGGAAAGTATCGTCACAAAGCTGTGTTTTGTATATAGGCTTTAAAATTATTAGAAATCTCAAGAGTATTACAAATGTACAGACCAAATGTCAGGGTGAATATATTTAAAAAAAAAAACAATATATTCACAATTTCAGACAGAACGAGGCAAGCTATGGAGATGCTATTAAATATGATACTTTGAGAGCATCGGTAAAAATGCATTTTTCTATCAAATGCTTACTAAAATTCCAACATCTTGAGGATTCCTTTGTCTAAATGGATGGGATGGTTTGTAGCCCTGGCAGTGTAAACGGGCTCGTCCAATTACTGCATTCCATTCTTTGCATGGACAAACATTATAAATGGGTTCCTGCATGTATTCAACAACACACATGAAAAAACAACGATAAGAAAGGTGATGAACAAGCATCCTCATTGAAGTCAATAAAACAGGACCCAGCGATATCATTGGAGGTAAATATGAGAGGAGGACGAACAAATACAGTTTGATTCTGAACTATGCAAAGTTGATAATGTAATGGAGGCAAATCATTTTTATGTATGAATAAATGTCTTAAAACTACAACAAATAAGTCCACATAACTTTTTTTTTTTTTTTTGGTGTCACAAATCCCTCTAACTTATTTGCTCTAATCAATTGATTTCAACCCCCACAATTATTTATAGTCAAATTATTTCAACCCTCACAATTATTTCAAGTCAAATATCGAATTTCGCCAAGGAGAATCACATTCCACAAGTTAAACGGTGTGTGGACAGTTTCATGTTGACTAAGTGACTTGAGTAAAAGGTTCCTAAAGGGACATGGTGGTGGAACCAAAAATGGGATGGGTTGAAAAAAAAAATGTTTCAAACCTTTTGCATTCTTGCAAAAAACATTATTTCCCCTTAAAAACTTAGCATTCGCTCACAAAGAAAGAACTTAACATGTGTGTGTGGCATCGAGAAGACCGTTCTCTTTGCTTTACGGTTTCATTCCTTGCCGGTACGGCCCAGCCTGTACAGATATGTTTCATTTTCTACTGTGGGGCTGATAACGGATCTCTTTGGAATGCAATACAAATGCGCCAGTGTAAGGCAAGAGTTTACAGACAATATGAGATGTAAATAGCGATCGCGTTAAATAGGATTTCTTTTAATTGTATTATTAATTTGGGACTACGGTGCTCAAAGAAACTGGCAGATAGACAAGTAACCAATCATGAGTGGCGACGCCACTAAACACATTCTACTAGAGCGGTTAAGCATGGTTCAGTCAATCGTGCCGACAATTCCAGGCTGAGAATGGTTTGTAAACTTGCCGTGCCAAACCAGGCAGCCATGTAGTAAGTGTAAACATAACTGGGATCATTCCTTTCCATTCTTAGAGTCGTTCGGCCCGACGGTGGAAAAGCAGCTAAAGAAATGCAGCACATCCATTAAGGCTGAACATAAAAGTAATGGCTGCAATATGTCGCTCACTTTTCCAAGTTTGTGAGACACTTCTGCAATACGCTTATAGCAATCTCTGCTTTAACCGCTAAAAACTTTGCTAAAACTGGTGAAAGCAGGTAACATGGCTTAGCATGGGTTCAAACATCCTTGCTCCCTGATGCTCTGGGCAGGGGAAGAAAAGTGTTATCCGGTTAGGATGTCCTGTATTTGAAATAAATGGCGCACCACTTTCTTGTATATGGCAGTACTGCTTCACTAAGAAGCTAAGAGCCAGATTTTGCGCCAGCGCAAACCCTCTATCGGGATTTACTAAAGACACACAGTCAAAAATGACGCAGCTGACCTTATTGCATATGCATTTGTACGAGTTTCCCTTTCAGACGCAACATTTATGAGAGGAAAGTATTTACATGAATTGTGCAATGGTGATTTACTAAGGTTTGCGCTTGTCAATATATTGGTATTTGCGCCATTATTTGCCGCCCAAAAAAAGCATGTCTTACACCAGACGCTAATTTGCGCTGCTCTTGGTAGATTGCGTTGGTCATTATGGAAATGATCTGACTGCATCTGTGTTCTTTAATTTGCACATCGTGAGTAGATCATGCACTGAACTTTCCACTCCCATCTGCGCTTTTAGGGAATTGCGCCCTCACGCTAATTTGCTATGTTTAGTCAATCTGGCCCCAAGTTTTCAAAGAGAATTCGTGTAGCTTCGATTTGATGTCTCTAGGCCAGCATAACAGCAAACATAGTGACAGGGAGATCTGCCAAGTAGTTTGGCAGTGGAGTGAATCTAAATCTGAGGAAAATCTTGGGCAGTTGAACAGGTTTAAACTGGGGTTGTAGGGTATACATGTACTGTTTAGTTACCACAGATGTTTTCTACTTCTCAACTATAAAAGTTCCTGCTCTACCTTTTTTTTTTCTTCAAAACAAAGTTTTCTGGTTTTATTTGCCACTTTAAAGACCCCATGAAATAGTTTAACAAAAACTACACATTTATTTAAATAAATAAAATAAATTAAATTATACCAAGTCATATATATTTATATTTATATTTCATAAATATACATGGCTACATTGGAATGACCATAAATAATAAAAAAAATATTCTCATATGCATAATGCCGTAGTTACATAATCTACCAGCAGGGACTAACTACTGAAGCTAACCATCCATTAGGGAATTGCCCTAAACAGATATTTTGGTTAATTTTCCTAGAAAGGCTGAAATTTTGAAATATATCTTAACATATTTTAAAACTGCAAAAATCCCAGTTTGATTTCATGAGGTCTTTAGCATTAAGCACAAAAGACAATAGGTAAACCGTCTTTAGGTATGAGAATAAGCTACAGACTAGACATGTCACAAACAAACCAACCAACATTTAATGGGACAAAAATCATCAGAATCCCTTGTTATTAATCAGGGATTGAGATTTTTTTTAAAGTTAGAACTCCCCCATATCCAAATGTGGTGCTTTGAAATGCTCATTTTGATTGGTGCATCTCACTCTCCCTTGCTTAAACCAAACTAAGAAATGAACAACCTTCATGGTATTCAACCCTGAAAGTGGGGCTATTACACTCCAACTAATGTATTAGCCTACTAACATAGAAAACTATTTGCAAAATCTTGCAACCTTAAAAAAAAACAAGCATTTATAATATTGCACATAATGTTAATCTCACAGAGAAAAATATTTATATTGATAAAGATATGAATACTTATTTCTAGTTTTGTAAGTATCATTCTTACTACATGCATGCTACAAGGAATGTGTACCAGACATGCACCACAAAGGTAGTAGAATATTTCCTATCTCTTACAAAAGCTATTGAAGGAAGCATCATTTTCATCCAAGTTTTATCGAAATTCTCCAGCATCATATTATGAGCAGGATGCACCATGAAATGGCACTAAAATGTAAAAACAACATAAAAATGCAATAAATAGCGGCAGTGAACTTCATCTTTGGTGACCTGACTAAGTGAGCTAGTGTTTAGCTGTTGTTGGCTGCAATGTCACAGTTAAATGTCTACACTCCTGCAACCCCCCCATCAGGCGCTTGTAAGAGTAGATCTTCATTACAAAAGACATTTCTCATACACATGGAATGCTTGGAAGTTTACAATGCTGGGAAAAGTAAGTGACAGAAGGAAATGATGCAATGGAGGGCAGATGCTCATGCATATAGTGGAATGAAGACGATGGAAAAAAGGGCAACTTCAAATCAGTCTCCACTCCACTTTCAGGTCTGTTTACTCTAACAAGGGACACACTGAGATCCTAATATGCTGGCAGCGAAAGAGGGAACAAAGGTCATACAGATAGAAAGGGGGCCACAGAACCGGTCCTCCAGGCCCCCTCGGATTGGTCATGCATGTATTTCTTCGTCACAAGATGGAATGTAATATTACTTAGGTACCGCACATGGTACACTGTTGCGACTGGCAGGACTGGCAGCGTTTGTGCATTCACAGAGAAATACATCCTCCATGGTTGTTCTTCACGAATATGGTATCTCCTCCATGTTTTTATATGCCACTAATTAATTTGGAGTGACAAAATTCTCATTCTTCCCAGGAACAAATACACTAAAAAAAAAGACTCAAGGGGTCCTTGGGTTGGCAGTGAATGGGGAAATGGGAGTCAGGAATTGGTCCCTCTATGCTACGCTTGTATCAACTGGTTAGGCTACGATTGGCTACTGTTGCAAGCAGACCGACTACTAGCACAGTCACACAGAATAGACAAACTCCATGCAGACACTGAACACAAGAATGCAAAACAACGTCCCCAACCAATCAAGTTTCCCACAACTTGCGAGAGGGAATGGAGATGGAATGATGGATAGGTCTTCTTCACTGATCCTTCACTCAAATGGACACATTTCAAATCTCCTGTCTTGAAACTCTTCCATGAGGCATCTGAAGCCTTCAAAAATGGGGTTTGCACAACCCTTCTTTATCTCACCTTCTTCATCAAAGGCAGTTCAAAACAGTTATACATCTGTAAGCATTTTGGTGATGTTAACATAGTTTGTGTTGCTTAGTGTGCAGTTTCCAGTCTTGATGTTCTCCTCTCGAAAGTCCTCATTGCTGTTGTTAACAGCCTCTTGGATTTCCATGTAGTCAGACTTGCTCATGGTTGACCCGCTGCGGCTCTTTTTCAGCTCCTCTGATGAATCTATCTTGGGGACGCTGGTCACGTTAAGGTACTGGGCCTGTTCCTCACCTTCTGTCTCTCGATGGTAGAAGTAGTTGAAGTTTGAGACTATGACAGGCACGGGCAAGGCAATGGTCAGCACACCAGCGATAGCGCACAGGGATCCCACAATTTTGCCTCCAATGGTAGTTGGAACCATGTCACCGTACCCTACTGTGGTCATTGAAACCACTGCCCACCAGAAGGCATCGGGGATGCTTATAAACTGTGAGTCAGGCTCATCCGCTTCTGCAAAGTAGACGGCGCTCGAAAACAGGATGACTCCAATGAAGAGAAAGAAGATAAGCAGCCCGAGCTCCCTCATGCTGGCCTTGAGTGTTTGGCCGAGAATCTGCAGCCCTTTCGAGTGCCGAGAAAGTTTGAAGATCCTAAAGACTCGTACTAATCTGATGACCCTCAAAATGGCAAGTGACATGGCTTGCTGTCCTTGCTGACCATCCTCTGGCTTCTCTGCTAGCTCCGTGCCCAAGGTGATAAAGTAAGGTATTATAGCCACAATATCAATAATGTTCATTATATTGACAAAGAAGCCTGCTTTGCTGGGACACGCAAAGAAGCGTACCAGGAACTCAAAGGAGAACCAATATGATGCAAAGAGTCTCCAAGATGAAGAAAGGGTCAGTAAAGTAGTCGGAGGTGTAGGCAATTGTTGAGTTGGAGTTGGGTGTGTATGGTTTGTGCATCTCCATTTCATCATTGCGAAAAATCGGAAGTGTCTCCAGGCAGAAACTGACTATAGATATGAGAATGACCATGACTGAAATGATGGCAATAATCCGGGCAGGCCCTGAACTTTCAGGATACTCAAAGAGCAGCCATACCTGCCTCTGAAACTCATTTTCTGGCAGGAGTTTCTCCTCTTCCTTAATAAATCCTTCATCCTCCCTGAACATCTCAATGGCTTCTTCCCCAAGCTCATAAAAACGTATCTCCTCAGAAAAAATATCCAATGTCACATTGACAGGCCTTCGCAACCTGCCGCCTGACTGGTAGTAATAGAGAATGGCATCAAAACTTGGGCGGTTCCTGTCAAAAAAGTACTCGTTCCTCAGAGGGTCAAAATAGCGCATTCTCTTTTTGGGGTCCCCAAGCAATGTCTCTGGGAACTGAGACAGAGTTTTGAGCTGTGTCTCAAAGCGCAGGCCAGATATGTTAATGACCACCCTTTCGCAGCACTCATGGTCTGGTTCCGGGTCGTATGTGTCCTGTGGCTGACCCGGGTGAGCTGCGGCTTCATCAACTGGGTCGCCCGTCGCAACAGTCATGCTGTGAATAAATGCAACTTGCAGTTTGTGGTCAGGGTGCGACGGTGATGCCTCTAAAAGTTTGTGGGAAAGGAGCAGGGAAATTTGGGGCTTCTTTTCACTCGTCAACACCTCCCTCTTGCATTAGAACTCCGGAAACACTGGAAGAAATATAAAGCAGAAAAGAAGATTACTTGAGCCACACAAGCAAAACATGCTCACTGCAAGAATGCTTAATATGTATTTATTCTACTCTACTGTGGGATTATTTGGGTTCCTCATTTTTCCAAGACAATGCAAAGAGAACTCGTTTTTTTTTTTAGAACTAAATTAGCAAGTTATTCAAACACCATCAAATCTGAAATGAAAGTGAAGAGAGATCAAAGGACTGCACAAGAGCCCAAAGCATGACTACTCAGGAAATACATGTATGGCTCTAGGAAACCAGGGCATCTAAAAACATCCATCAATCATATGGAGAAGTAGCCTGACCACTTTACACATTGTATTTGCTTTTATCTGCCGAGTAGATCAATACTTGCCATGGAAAGACTGTATCATTCCTCGGATTCAATTACGCACTGTAAATCTAATAACAGCCTGAGTGCACTTAAATCATAATTGGATATTCCAAAACCTCCCCAAATGCATTTCGCTAAGACAGCAAGACTGCTTCAGTTAGAAAAGTTGAAGAAATGCAACACTGTCTACCTTTGTTCGATAGGTAAATATATGTTAAGATTAAATACATATCATATCAACCATATGACCATGTTTACATGCACTTCATTTTCCGATTAAGTTTTATATACTTTATAAGCCTGTATTCTGAAAAAAAAAGACATTTAAGTGCTTCACAGCTATTGCAGTATTCCTGTATGAGCAAATTATCATAAAACAAGTCATTAAATAAAATATACTTTTACTGCAATTGTTTCTTTTCCAGAAATAATATTTATTGTTTTAGCAATTCTAGACAATTAATTAGGAAGATCACATTCCCCAAAAAAGCGTTTCTTCAAAAGCATGACTTTTTATATAATATCATCAAGAATTGCTTAGAATATGCAGGCATACATTAATGTTCACTTATGGTGGATATTCACACTCTAAAAAATGCTGGGTTGTTTCAACCCAATTTTGGGTCAAATATGGCCAAACCCAGCCGTTGGGTTACATTTTTAAATTACATTTTTAACCCAACGTTTGGGTTTGTCCATATTTGACCCAAAATTGGGTTGAAACAACCCAGCATTTTTTTATTCTGATTTGGATACAGGC
The DNA here is from genome assembly GCA_033366665.1 of Phoxinus dragarum. Classification (NCBI taxonomy): domain Eukaryota; kingdom Metazoa; phylum Chordata; class Actinopteri; order Cypriniformes; family Leuciscidae; genus Phoxinus; species Phoxinus dragarum. The sequence goes on along the minus strand of JARPMJ010002186.1, from coordinate 62,634 downwards.
ATTCCAGATGTATATAGAAACCAGTATATTGGTTATGTGGATAATATCAGGTTATTATGAGAACATTATGCTTACATAATAGAAATATTAACAGATTCTGATAAGTAGTCCCTACTGCTCAAACCTGCCTCAGAAAGTTTGCTAGGCTGCTGTTTAAAACTGGTTTAGCAGGTCTAAGCATCTAAGCATATCAGGCCAGCTGGTTTCTTAGTCTAATCATCTGAATCAAATATAGGCTGACTTGACCAGGCTGGGCGGCTAAATCCAGCAATCCAGCTAAGGCTGCATGGTTTAAGTTTTTTTTCTTTTTTATCAGGAATATTAGGAAAACATAATGCATTGCTTTCATTAATTGCATGAAGTGTGTGTGTGTGTGTGTGTGTGTGTGTGTGTGTGTGTGTGTGTGTGTGTGTGTGTGTGTGTGTGTGTGAGACTAATAATAATAAAGAAATCCTATAGCTTTAGTGTTATCCAAATAAAAATAAAACACTTGAAGTCTCCAGATCCACAGACAGCAGGCTATAGCTGCAATAAGCAAACAGGAGGTTACGCAAGCTTACCTGCAAGCATCAAGAGTCCCCAAAGCGCCGGAGAAATCATTTGCTAAATGATTATGTTTACATGACACCAGCAGAACTAATAAAAACGTCTCGTTGCCAGGGTCAGTGGTGTCTTTCAGCAGCCATTCATTACAGGTTACTGCAATGATCCTGGTCTTCCTCCCGCCCGCTGCGCCAGATCTGCTGCGCTGAACGCGAATATATCCACCCGTACGCGCCTTCAGGACAAACGGGAAACATACAGCAGCCTGTCTCAAAGAAACGAACGGAGGCAAAGCGAAGGGGACTCCCTCAAGGTGTTAATGGCAAAGAGCTTCCCATTGAAACGGTCCAAAGATGCTAAGGTCAGCAAAATCTGACGCCCCTGCGTCCTCACAGTGTTGTCTCGACTCAATTCAGAGATCTGCAAAGAAACAGGGGAGCTGTTTGCGTTGGGCGTCGCCTCAAACATGCTCACATTACACACGATAGTAACATTTAACACAAGAGACTGAGGAGAATTGCCTGAATACGTGTGGCCACTCGCGATGGCCAAAATGATGCTCTGAGGAGTGGCAACATCTTGTTGTTGAGCAAACGTGCTCATCTTAAGGGCAGAAATCCATAGAGCATCACGTTTCAGATGTTCTCAGTCATAATTTGGCTGTTTGTTTAGGGGGGTTCCGTTGCGTAAAGACAGCGTGCCTTTTTTTAAGGTGTTATCCAATTGCCCCAAAACAACATTTTTAAAGGACACATATTCAGATTCCAGGCTCATGCACCCATGAAAAACACATCACACCGGCTGTGATCAGTTAACCCTTTCAAGCAAGCGCGAGGTGTCTGCAGTGACATGCTTCAGCAATAGGTTCCGATGATCAAAGCATGCCCATGCATTACTGTGCTAAAGGCATTCACGCATTTCGTTTCACTCATGGCATTGATGCATTAAAGCATGCATTCAAAAAAATTAAAAGTCAACCTTCCCGAGTTGTTTTCAAGATGCAAAATATCCATCGAAATATGCACATAGATTCCCCGTGCGCTTACTTGTGTTCTCACGTTCATTTTAGGGAGTGGCGCGGCGCGAGCGAGACATGTCATGTCAAAGTCCAACTTTTCGTCTTTTACTCATAATTATTGTAAGAGCGAGCGGTTTAGGCTGCAGTTGGGCACCGCTGGCGCATACAAAAGGGACTACAGTCAGTGAGCTGTGCTGATCACCACCACTCCTTACTGCTATACTACAGCGTGGGCAAATTAAAGGGGACGCGCTAATACAGCTGTAGCTGATGGTACCTCACTACACCACAAGACAGAGCAGGGATCAGTATGAGTTTTATCAGAATAAATCACATTTTATTCAATATTAAAAATATTTTTAAAAATATTTTTTTTTGGACATTAAATTAAACTATAATAATATGAATTATTATTATTATTTTACAATATAAAGTTGTCGTATTACACATTGCTTTTTAATATTTAATATAATTGTTTATAATAAATATCACATCATTTTATACAGTATTTTATATAATTTTCAAAAATACTATAAAATAATACACAAAACATACTTTATTCAATGTAATAATATCAATTAAATTGTTTAATTGATTTATTTTCAATATCAATTCAATGTATGACATTTTATTGCTTTATTTATAATTAAATAATTAATCTTAATCTTATTTGAAATACATCATAAATACAGTTTAAATAATGTGAGCCTCTGCAAGGAAAGTATGTAGAATACCCTAGAAGATCTGGACAGGTGGTGCTGGGGAAGGTGTGTAATATGTTGTAAAATATATTATGTAGACAGAACACACAGGTGCTTTCCCAAAAGCATTGTTAGCCAAGTATGGTCGCAAGTTCCATAGTTATCAGCATAGTTCACCGAATCATAGTTTACCATAGAATATAAATGTAATTTACTTCTTTTAGTTTGTCAAGAGATTTAAAGCACAGTTTTTGAAGAGTGTATACTCAAGTACGTAAGAATGAGTCTATGATTGAACCAGCAAAATAACTGAGAATTAATCCTCAGATGCAGTAATTTATTAGCCTGGGAAAACCCAGACCACTTCCGGCAAATTTATATTTGCTCTGCAAGTGGGTCTGGCAAAGAGCCCATTGAAACCCATTTCCAATCCGTCGAAATCGCGGCACCAATCAGAAACGTTGGGGCGGGCTTTACACGATGACGACAGAGCAGCGACGGTGACGCAGATTTTGTACATTACAAAGATGGATGCCGCCGTGGAACATCACTCGTTCGAATCAGCTATCGCGTCTGTTTCAAGCAATTTAAAATTGTCATTTTCGTTAAAACCCGAGCAAAAAACAGCACTCGAAGCCTTCATCTCTAAAAAAGATGTGTTTGCTGTCTTACCAACTGGATTCGGAAAAAGTCTGATATACCAGCTTGCCCCGTTGGTGGCTAAACGAATGGGCTCTGCATACGTCATGTCCTTCATCGCTCTGATTGGTTTTAGATCTATCCAATTGCGCCCAGAGCCATTTGAGCGACGTCCGTTGGTGACGCCCTGTGGAAATGAATTGTCTATGGAGCTTTGCCAGACCCTTAATCAGTTAAAGCTGAGAGTGGTCTGGGTTTTCCCAGGCTAGTAATTTATAGCAAAATAATACAAAATTAGCATTAATTAAAACTCAAACAGATTAATTAAAAGAAGTTATTACTCCACCACCTGCGTGACATCATTGACCAACATGGTTGAACGTCAAATTTGCGACAATACGGTTTCGGTAAACAATGGTGTACTGATTTCTTCAACGATGCATGGTACTATGGTAGTTAAGCAGCGAGTTACGTCACACCCCTGATCGATTGGCCAAAGCAGCCGGCTTTAGGACAACCAATCAGCTGCTTGGAAGAGTTTCATGACTGAACTATTTCTCTTTAAATTGTAACATGTGAATAAAGATGTCCCAAGCATAATAAACAGCACTTCCCCCTCATATTAAAGTCACAAATGAGTCCATCTATCGCTTCCGTCTTTCACTGTCTGTCAGCTGTAAAGGCTGGATTTCAAGCACTGGTGTAAAACATTGAACAACTTTTGGTGGCAAATTTACAATCAATATTCAATCATAACAGCTTGTATTCCTTTGCACGCAAATACATTTCAGACTTGCCAGAAACCTGTGATAATCCTTACATAGGCCTGGCGGCTGGAAGACCTGAATATGTCTGTTCATTTATAATGTGAAATGAGGAATGGGAAGCGTGCTGCGTGAAGTTGCAGTGGGTGCATTGGGGAGGTGCTGAAGTCTCTCAGGAGACTGTTGCTCTGTTTGTACCAGAGAGAGAGAGAGAGAGGAGAGAGAGAGGAGAGAGAGAGAGAGAGAGAGAGAGAGAGAGAGAGAGAGAGAGAGAGAGAGAGAGAGAGTGAGAGAGAGAGATACACACTGGATGTTTACTAAACCAGCTAAATAAACACCATCTGATGAACTGAGCCAAATATGTCGCCTTATTGATACCGCTGGATTGATGTGGTGATGATTTGATGAAGTGTGTATTATGGGTAGATGTTTGAAGAAGGAGACGAGGAGATTAGGGCTTGTGGTGACTGACGGATTTGACAAGGTTGAAAGGTGAAACAACCTCCATTTAGACGGTTGAATAAACAGTTCGTTCAGTCATTGTGTTTGTTCTTAGAGCTTAGATGTTTTAATTATTATTATTCTTTGTTTACTTTACACACATAAGTACACTTTTAAAAAGTTAACTTGGTAATAAAGTCAACTTAAATGTTTTAGTACAGAGGTCAGAGATCACTCTTCCACCAGAACTAGACAGAGGTGTACAGTAACAAAGTACATTTACTTGAGTACTGTACTTAAGTACACTTTTTGAGTATCTGTACTTTACTTGAGTATTATTTTTTCTGGAAACTTTTACTTTAACTTCACTACATTTGAAAGACAAATATCGTACTTTTTACTCCACTATATTTCTGTCAAGGTCCTTCAGTAGAAAGTAGTAACGTCAGGGAAGATTTGCATGTTGGTTGTAAATGAAAGTCTGGTTGACGTCAGAACTTGACTGATGTTGGTTTCTGACGTCAACCAATTTTCAACCACAATACATCGTCTGTCCAACGTTGGAGATTAACGTCAAATCTGACATTGGATTCTGACATCAACATGATTTTAATTTTCAACGTTGGGTTTGGTCTTCTAAATGCGAATTTTGTCATTGTTTTGGAGCACACTAGCTTATAGATAACAAGCATATTCATACTAAAAGCCAAAAAACTGGGAACAGCCATTTGGCGTTATTGAGTATAGGACTTATTCAATCCCACGACTGGAACTGTGTTATAAATAAATGTGATATTGATATGAGGGTATAGGCAGGCAGAGATTCAGAGGCATAAGGTACTGTAAATTGGCTATTACATGCAACAATTGCAACAATAATAAAACAATGCATTGACATTTACTTTTATACTTAAGTACTTTTAAAATGAGTACTTCTGTACTTTTACTAAAGTAAAAATCAGTCTTTACAACATTTACTTGTAACGGAGTAATATTTGACCAGTATCTGTACTTTTACTCAAGTAAGGAAGTTGTGTACTTTGTCCACCTCTGCGTACGCCCGTTACCGGAAGCCAGTGATTATATATTATTTCTGTATTAAGTACTCTTTTTAAAAAGCATGTCAAAGTATAGCCTACTTCTTTTTCACAAAGGGAAGCTCCAAACAGATTAAACCCCCCGTACAAACATTTCTGAAGCCCTACTGTTGTTTGAGGAACAGATTGAATGTATTCACTGAAAACGTTGCTGTTAATAATCACTATATGATGCTTACTCAAAGTTATGCGTTGTGTAGGTTTAGCATTTTGGCCCCCCAACCAAGCACATTTTTGCAAGTCTGAAGAAGACATGGAATAGTGCACAAGTAGTTTAGACTTCATTTTACCTCTTTTTCCAATTTGAACCCATGGAGAAGAAGAATGAAAGCAACTCCTCAAGTCCTCTTCAGCCTCAATCCGAGAGCATCATTATGACAAATGGATCTGTAGGACTTAAGCTTGTGAAGTGCAGTTCCCAAGATGACCAGAAACAGAAAGTAATGTCTACAGAGGGGGATATGATGATTTCAGTTTGAGATTTTAAGTTCAACCCAAACAGATCTCTAAACAAAACAGCTAATGCTAATTCTCAGTGGATTCCCTTTCTGAAATGAACTCATTTAAAGTATATTTGTTTGTTTTTTTGGAGAAACTAGATAACTAAACTCTGCGTTTGATCCAATGATTCATGTCTCCCTGTCCACGGCCACACAGCTACAGTTATATACATCTTAAGCCGCTCTATAGGGCCGTCTGCAGACCTCCCTGTTGGTCTACTAATTATTTATGAGGAAACATGTCGTTAGAAGGAAAGCATTTCAAATGCAGCCCCTTCCTCCAAAACAATCAGGCTAACAAAAGAGTTTCCATTCGCTTGACAATCTTTATTCTTTCAAGGTTTATAACTTCATTTGTTCTTCTTTATTGGATTTATGATACTATAATCATGACAGTACGTACAGTAGGTTATATGGTAATTGTCAATAATCAGAATTTCTAAGAACATGGCTAGTTTTTACTCCAATTAATATTTCTCAGGTAAGGTTTGTGTTTAAAAGAACATTTATTTGTCTTGGACGTGAAATATTGATTGTGGAACATGTTGTCAGATATGGGTATAAAGTTGTCACACTGATTATAGAAGAAAACCTTATATTTGATAAAATAAAGTAAAAAAAAAAACATATTTCTAATAAAAAATATTCTACAATATATTTGAAAGGGAACATTTATAATGTAACAAATTATATGGGTTTTTTTTTTATATCTCAAACAAGAATCCTTAAAAAATGCATGGGTTCCACAAGAATATGAAGCATCACAACTGTTTTCAACATTAATAATATTTTTTTTCTTGAGCATCAAATCCCAGAATGATTTCTGAAGGATCATGTAACGCTGAAGATTGGAGTAATGATGTTGAAAATTCAGCTTTGACATCATAGGAATAAATTATATTTTACAATACATTCAAATAGAAAAAAAGCTGTTTTAAATGATAATCATATTTCACAATATTGCTGTTGAACTGTTATTTTGATCAAATAAATCCAGCTTGGTTTAGCAGAAAAATATTATAAAAAATCACACATTTGATTGGTATGAGTAAAACATAAATTGTGATTTAACGTGTTGTGCTACACAGGACTCCCTTGTAAAAGAGACTGTGTCTCAATGGGACTTTTCCTGTTTATATAAAGGTTATAATAATAATAATAATAATAATAAACGTTCATAAGTCCAAACTGCAATATGAAAAGTAAAATAAAAAAATATCAAACTATTATTTTGACCAACATACAATGTAACTTTATTATGGTTGACACATGTTTGTTAGTTTGGGGATAGGGGCAGGGATAGGGGCAGTGTAAGGGGAGAGAATATACAGTTAGTACAGTATAAAAACAATTACGCCTATGGAGAGTCCTCACAAGTATAGCAAAACAAACTTTTGCAGAATTTTTTTCTGTGATGGGTAGGTTTAAGGTTTGGGTTAGGGTATATGGTTAAAATATATAGTTTGTACAGTAAAAAAAATCACAATGTTCATGGAAAGTCCCCATGAAACAAGGAAACCTAACATTAAATTAAAGCTAGTCTGAGTCATTGTGTACTGCAGTCTCCAGCTCGGGTTGCTACGGTGAAGCATCAAGGTCTCCTGAGCAAATCAGTCCCAGCTCGAAAGGGCACGATGGCAAGTTCACGGCCATATCGCTCTAACACACACACACACACACACACACACACACACACACACACACACACACACACACACACACACACACACACACACTTTCAGATCCAAAATGGAGTATTCATCCCTTTATGTTTCATACAGTGTTTTAAACTAGACATGTGGACAAGTAGGCTAGGTTTTTATCATTTATTACACAGTGACAAATGTTTCCTAAAATAGCCTCTAAATTATAGTCACATCTCTACTATTTGAAATAACCCTAAATGGCTCCTCATTTCCAACATGAACAGGTGGATAGGCTCCGTCTGTTTGTGGAAGTCAGCGATACGGTAGTCTAATCTGAGAGCGAGTAATGGAAACTCCACACAGAATGCGGATGGGAAACTTGTTGGAGGAGAATCTCCCTGTGCGAGATCAAATCTGCGGCGCATAATTGGTTTTCCACATTATGACATCACTTCCTCCATATGCATGACAGTAACTCTCTTGAAGGTGCCCTTCTCCTGATATTTTGAGCTATCCGCCTGCACGTTTATGGGAGGTGGGCGCCTGGGCGGTAACTCCTGCATTTCAGCAGGAATGGCTTCCAATAGCCGACACGGTGTCATATTTTTGCACCTCACCTCTCTGAATGGATAATTCCTATTGATTTTAGGCGAGAGATCACTTCCCTGCTATTCCGGCGAGTGGGAAAATCCATATAAGGTCTCCTGCCCATTACCTGTGGAGCTTTTGCTGGAATGGACAAATACATTGACTTAAACAAATCAGCCCAAACTGGTCAGATCAATTGTGCTTTCGTGAGGTCCGTGATGAGATGCATATTCGATACAACGCAAACAGCGAAGATGACACACGCTTATATGCATATGCACACCAGCTGCTTTTCCCTGAATTCGTGGGAGGAAACATATCAATGCAGTTGACACATCAAGGTCATTGCGCTCATTTGCTTTCTCTGTTGTGCCAGGACTTATAGACACGTTTTCTTATTGAATCAGCCCCCCCCCTTCTCTCTCTCTCTCTCTCCTCTCTTTCTCTCCTCTCTCTCTCCCTCTTGGGTTGTGCTTGCGCCCGAGGAGACTGTGAGGAAGGAGCACACACCTGCCATAGCGACAGAGAGCACTCGTATCACCTCTGGTACGCTGTTAAGGTGTACCTGTTCCCCTTGCTGTGCTCTCGGTCAAACCATAATCATTTAGGGATGGTGCACAGCAAGCAAGTTATTATGTTATGTTTTGAATCGTCCTTTACTTCTATTTAATTATATGAAATCTTTCATAAATAATAGGATGATATCAAACAAATGTTTTAATTTTAAACAGACCTATTAAACATAATACAGTAATTATATAATTAAACAAATATCTAATGGTTTGGAGGGATATATGAAATTAAATATTTTAAAAAAGCAATTGTATGATGATTTTGTACAGTCTTTTTTAAAAAGAGTTCTTATTATGAAAATAAAATACGTTTAAAATAATATATTTGATGAATGTAATATTTTTCACTTAATTACATGTTAATTGCAATTAAATGAAAATGTTTTATAGTTTATATTTTTTTTAAATGCAGTTAGTTGCTTTTTTGCCCACTTTCTGTCCCTCCGTTGACAGCAACGCAAGTTCGCAACTACCACTTTGATGCTTCAAAAAGTTCATAAAGAGATCTTAAGACTATCCAAATGAATTGAGCAGTTTAGTCAAACATTTCTGAAGAGACTCGATCACTATATGATGAACAGATATGATATAGTTTTTTATTCACATAAACATTGCTCAGCAAACATAAACAAAAGCTCAACCGAACCTGCTTGATGACCAAGAATTGAACCTCATTGGTTCTTGCAGAAGCTCAAACTCTTGCAGAAGCTCAAATGTGCTGCGTAAAACGAGAATGAACCTCATTGGTTCTTGCTGAAGCTCAAACGTGCTGCGTAACACGAGAATGAACCTCATTGGTTCTTGCTGAAGCTCAAACGTGCTGCGTAACACGAGAATGAACCTCATTGGTTCTTGCAGAAGCTCAAACTCTTGCAGAAGCTCAAACGTGCTGCGTAACACGAGAATGACCCTCATTGGTTCTTGCTGAAGCTCAAACGTGCTGCGTAACACGAGAATGAACCTCATTGGTTTCTTGCTGAAGCTCAAACGTGCTGCGTAACACGAGAATGAACCTCATTGGTTCTTGCAGAAGCTCAACTCCTTGCAGAAGCTCAAACGTGCTGCGTAACACGAGAATGAACCTCATTGGTTCTTGCAGAAGCTCAAACGTGCTGCGTAACACGAGAATGACCTCTCATTGGTTCTTGCAGAAGCTCAAACGTGATGCATAAGATGAGAATGAACCTCATTGGTTCTTGCAGAAGCTCAAACGTGATGCATAAGATGAGAATGAACCTCATTGGTTCTTGCAGAAGCTCAAACGTGCTGCGTAACACGAGAATGAACCTCATTGGTTCTTGCTGAAGCTCAAACGTGCTGCGTAACACGAGAATGAACCTCATTGTTTCTTGCAGAAGCTCAAACGTGCTGCGTAACACGAGAATGAACCTCATTGGTTCTTGCAGAAGCCCAAACGTGCTGCGTAACACGAGAATGAACCTCATTGGTTCTTGCAGAAGCTCAAATGTGCTGTGTAACACGAGAATGAATCTCATTGGCTCATTGGAATGAATCTCATTGGTTCTCGTAACATGAGAATGAACCTCATTGGTTCTTGCAGAAGCTCAAACGTGATGCGTAACACATGAGAATGAATCTTATTGGTTCTTGCATGTCAAGTGAACATGCTTAAGCTTACGTTTACCACAACTGATGTGTGAGTAGATGAATGTTTATATGTGAATAAAAGCCTAAATTCAATCTGTTCATCATATAAAGCGATCTTGTGTATTCAGAAAATTGTGGACTAAACCGCTCATTTCAGATGAATTAGTTTTGCAATCTCTATATTAACTTTTTGATGCATCAAAGCTCTCTGATTTCATCAAAAGATCTTAATTTGTGTTCGAAGATGAACGAAATGCGAACAGGTTTGGAACGACATGAGGGTGAGTAATTAATTACATTATTTTCATTTTTGGGTGAACTATCCCTTTAAGTGGGAATTAAGTTCAAGCTGTGTGATTTAAAGAATCAGTCATGTTTGTAGCACAAGCTAATATATTATGAATTAATTATCATTAGGTTAATAAAAAAAAATGTAAGTGTTAAAAAAACAATATCATCCCATCAAAATTAGATGAAAATCAGTTTCATCAGGACCGGACTATGCTTTCACAAAATACCACGTCTTAGTTAACTCTGGGATATGGGCCACAAGACCCTGTTGCAAAGGCTTCAGGGGGACTTCTGTGTGATGGCCCATGCAATGGAAAAAAAGCAGAGCCATGTCTGGAGGAAAAAGGAAAACCCCTTCAGCTTGAGTCTAATTCGTTCTCTGTAGGATCTTGGAACATTCCCTACAATGTGGCATCCTGGCATGAAAGAAGCCGGCAGAGTGGGATGGACATGGAGAAGACCATCTGCTTTGAGTCAGTTAGGACTCCATAAGGGGATTTATAGGAGTGCGTATTAGTGTGTGTGTGTGTGTGTGTGTGTGTGTGTGTGTGTGTGTGTGTGTGTTTGCATGCAAAATGATGGATGGAGTGTGTTGTGTGAGCAGGTGCGGGCTTTCAGACCACTGGAGTGCATAACCAGTGAAGGCATGATTCACTTACGCACACTGAAGGCTATATCAAAGAAAATGACTAACTGACTTTAGTTTGGTGGTGATATGGTGGGCGCAAATTGCACACAAATGAACATTTATGTAACCAACCCCCAGACGATAACAAACGTAGGTTCGTTTGGTTATTAGAAGCTGATCATTAAAAGAAAACACCTACTACACAACCGTGAAATAGAGAGCCTCCATCTGGTCACAGCGTGACAGCGTTTCCCTCCAACTCCCTCTCCAAAAAGGGTGACAATCCAGCCCATCTGTGGCCACAACATGACAGCCACAGAAACTAACCGCTCAAGCGTCATAGCAGGTCATGTGACTACAAATTTGATCTTCAATATTACATAGGGGAAAAACTAACACTTCAGACAAGCTTTCGGGTTGGAATTTGGAACATAAAGGAAATGTATCAAACATGTTCCAAAGTTTGGGGTCGGTAAGATATATATATATTTTTTTTCTGTTACTTTGAACTTTCTATTCATCAAAATATCCTGTAAAAAAAAAGAAAGGGAAAATATATATATATATATTGTTTTTCACCAAAATATGAAACAGCCCAGCTGTTTTCAACTGATAATAATCAGAAATGTTTCTTGAGCATCAAATCATCATATTATAATGATTTCTGAAGGATCAAGTGACTCTGAAGTAATGATGCTGAAAATTCAGCTTTGATCACAGGAATAAATTACATTTGAACATATATTACAATAAAAAAAAGTTATTTTGAATGGTAATAATATTCTGTAATATTATTGTTTTCATTGCATTTTTGAAGATACTTTTTCAAAAGATATTTTGAAAATCTTACCGACCCATGACCTTGGACCGGCAGTGACCTTCCTTATTGTGACGAAAACACATGTAAGTTTGCAGCTTTAACACCTGATTTTAGAAAAACGGTAGAATAAGCAGATTCTGAAAAACACATCATGGTCTACACACTCGGAAAGTCAGCATTTGTGTTCTGCTATTGCATGAAAAATGCACATGTGGGACAAAAGCCACTGAGGAATATTTCATATATTTAGCTGATTTACTTGATTTAATAGAGTCTCATGTGCTTCTAACCCTGTGTTGGTTTCTTTCTTCCATGAAACACAAAAGGAGAGTGTATAGTCACTCAAACCATGCGCTTAAATGTGGCTATTAACGTTCAGAAAAGTAACAAAAGCACCACACCAGTAGCATACAAGTGCTCCAAGCTTTACTCCAAATCTTCTAAAGTACTTACGTGGGGTTATAATGTTCTAGACACACGGATAGAGCTTAAGGATACAGCTCAGTTTGACATGATTATGAATTATGATGGATTGTCAAGTAGCTAGTCAATAAGGAAGATTATGCAAACACTTATTGATCTGCAAGTAAGAAAAGAAGATATTTTGAAGAATGTCGGAAACCACACAGTTGACGGTAGCCATTGACTTTTTCCCCTATAGAAGTCAATGGCTACCGTCAACTGTCAAGTTACCGACATTCTTCAAAATATCTTCTTTTTAGTTCAACAGAAGAAATAAACTCATACAGGTTTGGAACAACTTGAGGGGCAGTAAATGACAGAATTGTCCTTTTTGGGTGAACTGTCCCTTTAACTACAGTAACAAAGTAAAAAATACAAGTTACTGTCCACCACTGGCTTTGTGTGAAGTCGTCGAACACATTTCCAGTCACATTCACAGCTCATTCTTCTAAATTCTCTCATTTTTTTTTGTCCCACTGAAGAAATACACCGGTTTGCAAAGGCCTATTATTATAAAATAACCTCGCATAAATGTCGAGTAATCACTGAGCCTCTGTATTTAGCACTGGTGACTCATATCCTGCCGGTGGCATGTGGCGCCACTCTTTCACATTAGTGATACTATTATACTGAGCGCGACAAGGGATCATTCAAAGATAAACCCATGAATATTTTCCCGTCAAAATGAAATAAAACAGAGCTAAACAGAACAGCGCTTTAAGCTGAGACCTATGCGTGCATATCCTCAAAACCTGTCCTTTTTCTTTCACTTGGACTAAAAGCTTGCAGTATTGAAGGTCGTGCAACTGGGCCACTGCAGCTGTACGCCAGGCACACTCAACTCAAACAGTGCTGTAGCTTCATATCCCTCACGAGTTTTTAATCACATGATTTTGCATTGAAGGGTATCAGTGTTCCTTCTCCGGGATTTATTTGATTGTTTTTAGAAATTCGTTATCCTGATTTTGCATCATCACATCAAACATTGATATTTCAAGTCCTGGGTGCGGATTGGTCAATAACCGTCATGACACACAAACACCTGTTCACTAGCACTGAGCAGTAAGTCTAGCAGACGGGTGGCATGTGATTCAATTCGATGACAAGAAGAGTTTTAATGAAAAATTGTGCCCTTAAAGGACAATTCCGGTGAAAAATGAACCTAGAGGTAATTAACATGGTTACTGAGTCGATCCTTCTCTGTGATGCGTTTTCATGATAATCGAATATAAAGAGTTTTATCTCTAAAAACAGATTAGCTTATAACGCTAGTATATGCGACATATAATAGGTAGAAGTAAATCGCTAGTTAATACCACTAACAAGGCTCAAAATAGCCTCACACTAACACAGTAGCATAATGAGGGTCCCTACATGCAAACCAAAGCATTGGGAACTTTGTAAGTGTACAGACAGTTTAATAAGAAGATACTTTATAAAAACAGTACATTACGCGTATACAGGCAGGAGGCATTTTGGAAAACAGTCTCGACTAGTCGAGCAACGAACGCTGTGCTAAGTGAGCTGGTCGATGGGAATTATGTTTGTGAAATCTAAAGTAGCACGGCGTTCGTGGCTCGACTAGTCGAGACTGTTTTCTGTCCAGGCTGTACACTTACTTAGTGCTTACTTACTTAGAGATAAATCTCTTTACATTCGATTATCATGAAAACGCATCCCAGAGAACGGTCGACTCGGTAACCATGTGTTCTTAACCCCTAGGTTCATTTTTCACCGGAATTGTCCTTTAATGTTTTTATTATGAAGTAACTGTTTTACAGAAGCAATAAGGTACTTGAGGCTGTTCTGTATTGTGAATAATGTCAGAGTTAAAGAGGAGGAAGGAGGAACTCTCACACACTTTCTTGTCAAAATCTGACAAAAATACAAAGGTAAAGGCTGTGTACTTTAGACTGTGTGGCTTTAGTGAGGAAAATAACTACAATCCCATGGTGCATTGCGCCATAGCATAATCAAATTAAAAATGATGGAGAAATATAAAAAAAACTACTCATTTGCAAGTGTTGATTATATAAAAAACAATATATCGTAACTTTATTGCAAAATATGCATATAAACATTTCAGTATTTTGAGAGAGACCGGCCCGATTATATTCGTTGTGCTTCATGATAGTGGGCGGAGCTAAACAGCTCTTTTAGCAACCCTCTGATTGGTGGAATTTGCTGTACAGCATTATGGGTAATGTAGTTTTTTTACCATGAGTTCCGCTGTTAAACATGATTATTTTTATTAAATAATACCATCAGTTAACAACCTCGTAGCTCACAGTAAGGCAGTCCTTATAAGTTATCGTTTCCCTATATGGAGAAAATGAGTTTTTGCTTCCCAAACCTGACTGTTCTGCACTAAAAGGACAAACCCATCGTCAGCAACTAACACAAACTGTGAAGTGAAAGGCGGCAGAGATGTAATTCAATATTCGCACTGTATGTTGCTGACCAAAAATATTTAGCTAGACTACAAAGTAGACTAAGAATTTTTTTTTTTAAACAATTGTGATATATATGACAATTGTGAAAAGTAAAGTCACATTGTGAGAAATTAACTCGCGATATCACGTTCTGTGATATAAAGTCAGAAAAATAAAGCTCCATTCACAAGAAAAAATGTATTCACAAATGTAAAATGTAAAGCGGGCTATTGTGATATAGTAACAATATCATCAATTGCGAGATATAAAGTCACAATTACTCTGAATTGGCTTCCATACGTCACAGCGTCTAATAGCAGCGTCTACCTGCCAAAATCATCCAACCGCAACATTCATACATACAAACAGACCGACGATTTGAAAATAGCATAGAACGTGTACAGAATACAAGAACGTGTCCCGTGGAGGAACGGCCGCTAAATTCACAACATAGCCTGGCCTATAATATACAGTGCCTTATTACTTAACTGTCCTTGATGCGATAGTCAGGACACACAACACAACAACCTTCGCGTGATGAATGCGATGTGACGAGAAGGGATTCCACATGTAAATAATGGCCATTAGAATGATATAAGTTGGCATGTGATGTGACACACCAACAGATGGGACCAGAGAAAGCCACGAGTAACCAAAACCACTCAGAAACGACAAGGAGGCGTCACGTTTATGACTATCGGTTTATACAGCAACGTCAAAGACGACACATGACAGCTGATGGAGCTAGCGTAACTAGCACAGCCCTCCACAACGCCGTGAAGGAGCACTTACGGTACGCGGAGCTACCAATCTTACATTTAGCAGCAGAAACAGCACATGAACACAGGAGTCCATCTTCTTTTGGTAAAGAGAATGAATACTGAACACTGAAAAGGCAAGTGGTGCGGCGGGACGGGGATCGGGGCCTGGAGGCTGGAGGGATTTGTTTTTTTTTTGAAGGCACCTCCTCCTAGAAACGTGGAGGAGAAGGGAACAGTCCACGAGCCCCTACGTTTGGCAAACTGGGGTCCACACAGGCAATCCGGCCTCCGTTAAAGCTTCCTCCACTTCCTTCTCCTTCCTCACTCCTGTGCAAGACTGGAGGAAGAAACAACACATGAAAAACTGGAAAAAAAAAGAAAGAAAAAAAAGACATGAATTGTTTGTGGTAACCTGGAAAGATCACTGATATTTGAGGGCACAGATCTGGGTACATTTTCTTTAAAAAAAAAAAAGCAAATGGCGCACGTCTGTAGAAAACTCGCTGCCACAACAGTCAGATGTAATAAAGACAGGTCAAAAGTTTGGACACATTACTATTTATTAATGTTTTTTTTTTTTAAAGAAGTCTCTTGTTCATCAAGCCTACATTTATTTGTTCAAAAAAATACAGTAAAAAATAGTAATATTGTGAAATTTTATTAAAATTTTAAATAATGGTTTTCTATTTGAATATACTTTTCAAATGTGTGTCATTTATTTCAAATCAATGTTCAGATTGCAATGGGTGTTCTGGACCGTCGCTTGGGCATTTTTAGATGGGTTTGGATGGGTTTGGATGGTTAGATGGGTTTGGATGGGTTTAGATGGGTTTGGATGGTTAGATGGGTTTGGATGGTTAGATGGGTTTGGATGGGTTTAGATGGGTTTGGATGGTTAGATGGGTTTGGATGGGTTTAGATGGGTTTGGATGGTTAGATGGGTTTGGATGGGTTTAGATGGGTTTGGATGGGTTTAGATGGGTTTGGATGGTTAGATGGGTTTGAATGGGTTTAGATGGGTTTGGATGGGTTTAGATGGGTTTGGATGGTTAGATGGGTTTAGATGGGTTTGGATGGGTTTAGATGGGTTTGGATGGGTTTAGATGGGTTTGGATGGTTAGATGGGTTTGGATGGTTAGATGGGTTTAGATGGGTTTGGATGGGTTTAGATGGGTTTAGATGGTTAGATGGGTTTGGATGGGTTTAGATGGGTTTGGATGGTTAGATGGGTTTGGATGGGTTTAGATGGGTTTGGATGGTTAGATGGGTTTAGATGGGTTTGGATGGTTAGATGGGTTTGGATGGTTAGATGGGTTTAGATGGGTTTGGATGGTTAGATGGGTTTGGATGGGTTTAGATGGGTTTGGATGGTTAGATGGGTTTAGATGGGTTTGGATGGTTATATGGGTTTGGATGGGTTTAGATGGGTTTGGATGGGTTTGGATGGTTAGATGGGTTTGGATGGGTTTAGATGGGTTTGGATGGGTTTAGATGGGTTTAGATGGGTTTGGATGGTTAGATGGGTTTGGATGGTTAGATGGGTTTGGAGGGGTTTGGATGGTTGGATGGGTTTGGATGGTTAGATGGGTTTGGATGGGTTTAGATGGTTAGATGGGTTTGGATGGGTTTAGATGGGTTTGGATGGGTTTAGATGGGTTTGGATGGTTAGATGGGTTTAGATGGGTTTGGATGGGTTTAGATGGGTTTGGATGGGTTTAGATGGGTTTGGATGGTTAGATGGGTTTGGATGGTTAGATGGGTTTAGATGGGTTTGGATGGGTTTAGATGGGTTTAAATGGTTAGATGGGTTTGGATGGGTTTAGATGGGTTTGGATGGTTAGATGGGTTTGGATGGGTTTAGATGGGTTTGGATGGTTAGATGGGTTTAGATGGGTTTGGGTGGTTAGATGGGTTTGGATGGGTTTAGATGGGTTTGGATGGTTAGATGGGTTTAGATGGGTTTGGATGGTTATATGGGTTTGGATGGGTTTAGATGGGTTTGGATGGGTTTGGATGGTTAGATGGGTTTGGATGGGTTTAGATGGGTTTGGATGGGTTTAGATGGGTTTAGATGGGTTTGGATGGTTAGATGGGTTTGGAGGGGTTTGGATGGTTGGATGGGTTTGGATGGTTAGATGGGTTTGGATGGGTTTAGATGGGTTTAGATGGGTTTGGATGGTTAGATGGGTTTGGATGGGTTCACCATGCAGGTGAAAATCTGATCTGATGTTAGGAATCATTCACATCGCAAAAATATTGCAGGATTTAGTTACATTCAGAAAAGCGATCCTAATCATATGTGACCCAGGATCACAAAACCAGTCACAAGTAGCACGGCTATATTTGTGGCGATAGCCAACAATACATGGGTACACAAAACACAAAAAAAATTATAGATTTTTCTTTTATGCCAAAAATCACTGGATATTAAGTAAAGATAATGTTCCACGAAGATATTTTGTACATTTCCTACCGTAAATATTTAAAACATTTATTTTTGTGAGTGAATGCAGGCACAATCGCGAACATAAATGCACAACTTTAAAGGCGATTTTCTCAATGTTTCGATTTTTTTGCTCCCTCAGATTCCAAATTTTCTAATTGTTGTATCTCGGCCAAATATTGTCCTATCCAAACAAACCATATGTAACGCTAGAGGCTGCAATCATTCCCCTGCTTGTTAGAGCGCCTCACTCTCATGCCGGAGACCCGGGTTCGAGACCCACAAGGAGCGGGGTGAGAAGGACCCGGGTGGAGGGATTTCATTGGTGCCGTGACCCGAATGGGAGTGAGGTTTAGGGGGGTGAGTGTAACGGATGCCAGTTAGTACTCGCTGTGTGAGTAAACCTCTAGACACTAGAGGCTGCAGTCTTTAGCCTGCTTGTTAGAGCGCCTGACCCTCATGCCGGATACCCACACAGAGCGGGGTGAGAAGGACCCGGGTGGAGGGGTTTCATTGGTGCCGTGACCCGGATGGGAGTGAGGTTTAGGGGGGTGAGTGTAACGGAGGCCAGTTAGTAGTCGTTGTGCGAGTAAACCTCACTCCTCTGATCTCAATAGGTGCTCTAGCGCTAGAGGCTGCAGTCTTTAGCCTCCTTGTTAGAATGCCTGACTCTCACGCTGGAGACCCGGGCTCGAGGCCCGCACAGAGCGGGGCGGGTGGAGGGGTTACACATACATCAATGGAAAGCTTATTTATTCAGCTTTTATGTGATGTATAAATCTCAATAAAAAAAAAAAACAAAAAAAAAAACATGTGACTGGTTTTGTGGTCCAGGGTCACATTTGTGTTATTACGACGCAATATCAAAAGCAATCCTGTTTGGCAACATTTTAACCGAATGATCAAAAGAAATGTGTCAATAACGGAGTGTGAACCGAACTCAGCACGTTGTTTCTTCACGGACCTAAAATCAGGAAGTGGGTCTCGTCCTGAATGTGGTCCACGAGGAGGACTTTCATTCAGGTCTATTACGCAACGTGGCAGGCGAAAACAGCAAAGCCTTTTAAAAGCACAGAATCATGTCTCTGAGGCTAAACTGCTCAAAGAAGAGACACATTAAGATGGGGAAGTGTGTGCAGACAGCATGAGATTGGCTCAAATTACAAGTATCCAGTGTAGAGAAAGACAGCGGTGCAGAAGAGCTCTCCAGCGCTCCCCGAGAAACACAGCTTGTCCTAGATTCCTTGCAATGACGTGCGCAATGTTGCAGAAGATCAGATGGATAGCGTTTTGCACGTCTCTCTGCATTAAAACGCAATTGTTCTGGGTCATAAATGAAATCCAGAGCCTGGGCTCAGATTTCTTTTGCTATTCTTACTTGATCTGATGTATCAGAAAGACTAAACTACTAGACCGGGCCTGATCAGAGACTCAACATATATGATGACAGAAACTATCACAGGCTGACTGGCAGATTTCTGTATGATAATGTTTGTCAGTGAAATGATATCTGAACTGATAAGTGCAAAAGATTACTATGCTATTTCATTTGGGATTGTATTTCTTTGAATATAGACTGTATATATATAAAGCTTTGTCATATTTGTTTATCTAAGAAACCTATTTATTTATTTCTTTAATTTTAATTTTAATAAGGATTACAGAATACAGAACATAGGAGAATAAAAATGCTCGTTTAAAAGAAAAATGTCAGACGGACTTAGAGGTTTAAAATCTGAAGTCTTCATATGCACACACACGTTTTGTGCTGTCAAATCGATTCATGGTGATTAATCGCATAAATATATTTGCATATGTATTTACCTGTCAAAGGTTTGGAAACATTTTAATGTTTTTGAAAAAAGTCTCTTCTATCAAGTAGAAAAAACAGTGCAATATTGTGAAATATTATTACAATTTAAAGTAAAGTTTTTTCTATTTTAATATACTTTAAAATGTCATTTATTTTCTGTGATGCAAAACTGAATTGTCATCAGCCATATACAGTATCAAAATAACCGGTCAAAAAAATTGGAAACATTGCTATTTTAACATAAAATATTCGATTTTGTTTAATGCAATTAATCGATTTGACAGCACTAATATATTTATTATTAAATATTTTAAATATAAAGACAGTCGCTCTGAATGGAAGTGACATTACGGCGCTGTAACATTGAGACACAAGGTGGCAGCACTACGACAGTCGTGACGTCACACACACTTTCCAAACCAATGTCAACTCAAGGTGAGCCTTACTGGAATAATGCAGTTGGTAACATATGTTGGAAAAAAGTGTGGACACTTCCACATCTCTTTTTTTTAACCAATAAAGTTAAAGAGATTTCTTTTAAAATAATTCATAGATGCTACCCTGCAAATCAATACATGAAAAAGTTCAAAAAGGATATTTCCTCCAGTTGCTCCTTCTGTGACAACTCTGACGAAACTGTAGTTCATCTTTTTTGGTATTGTCCATTTACGAAAATATTTTGGCAAGATGTTTTAGGTTTTATTAGGTCTGAAATCTATAATGAATGTGTGTTGTATTGGAAGGATGTGGTCCTAGGCTTTGTTGATTTTGACCAATCTAAAAAAGGTAATTTTTATGTGATTAATCTGATCTTGTTACTAGCAAAATTCCATATTCATAAATCTAAATATCTAAATGGTAAACCTCTCTTTCTTATATTTGTGAAAGAACTTAAAAAATACCTTGTTTCAATTAAGTTGTCTGAGAACAAAAAAGCGTTAAACACATTATCTGTTTGTAAATCTTTTCCTTTCTTCTGTGACATGTAGTTCTCGTAATTTGTTAGTTTAATCTTGTATTATTTCCCCCATTGGTTTATTTTGTGTTTTTGTTGTTTTTGTATTCTGTTGTTTTTTGTTATTACTTGTGTATTGTTTTAAGCAATAAAAAAAAAAAAAAAAAAAAAAAAAAAAAAAAAAAAACTCAAGGTGAGCCAAGGTGGGGCAGGATTGACCATATTTGGATAAAATAGTATTCAAAAGGAGATTCGTTTGTATTTAACACCATACCTTGACTAATATGGCTTTACTAGCTTTGCATTTCGTATGTTGTCTCTTTTTTTTAAGAAACCCATCAGTGCTCGTGCAGAAATTAAACGGTGAGAAATGAGAAACTAAACTCATCCATGCATGAGCAAACCAAGACAAAAGTACAACTACAAACTGTTATTATTTAATATGAAGTATAATAATGAATGTGGGATTCACCTGTTTCTTAAGACGAGGCTCCTGTGGGAGACTCGGAGCGTTTGGCGGAGAGACAGCAGCCTCTTGTGAAGGATCAGTGTATCGCAGGCGCTCTGCTTCACACACATTCATGTTTTACTTCAGTCTGTGTTTGGTCTATAACGATTCAGTGATGAAACATTCACGTATTGCACTTTAGTATCCCATAGCGTGGCTTAATAGTCTTTTGAAGATAGGCCTATACTCCAGTACAGTCACTATGATTGATCGTGTTGGCCGTTCGCTTATGAAATCCAGATCCATTTCATAAATCCAGCAAGATAGCAAAATCTTCAGCCAGACTTCAAAACATTCTGGCGTATTACTGAGGAAACCAAAAAAAAAAAAAAAATGCCATGGCAACAATGGAACCTATCGTCGCTATGGAGACTGCATCACTCCAACGTGATGAGAGTATCCAGTGGAAAGCGCGTTCAGTCTCTGATCTTTCCCATTCTTCTCCTCTTGAACTTCAGTGATCGACACACATTAGATAGGCTCTGAACTTGAGCTTAAATGATAACTATTCAGATCTGAACTCTAATCGCACAAACGGATAAAAGGGTCACATTTAGCATCGTATGCATCTTTCATTGGTTTCACTCTTGACAGGAACACGGACACACAACAGAAGCACACAATTCCAAAAAGTGATGTGCTATCTGAGCAACTCTTGTCCGGAATGTAAGAAAATACACAACACATTTAAATGGGCTATCTTCTTTCGTTATTATAAGCGCTTCTCTCCCTATTCTGGTGCGAATAAACGGGACTAAGTTTCCAGCAATGTATGTATGTCAAAGTAGACTATGCGATGCCACGTGTGCGTTTGAATAGAATAGCTAATAACTTGTCATCAACGATATTATACTGATTTTGTGGCAAGCGTTTAACATTTTCCCCTTAAACTAGTTAATGCCGAAAAGTTTGGAAACACTATTTTTTATGTTTTGAAAAAAGTCTCAACTGAATTTTCAGAAATCATAACTCCAGTCTTCAGTGTCACGTGATCCTTTAGAAATCATTCTGATGTGATACATTTTTATGTTTATTTGATGCACAATTTTTCATCAAGTAGTTTATTTTTGTGGAAAGAAATTACTTTTATTCAGAAAGGACGTGTTAAATAAATAAATAAAAAAGTAAAGATTTATATCGTTTGAAAAGTTTTCCATTTTGAATAAATGCATCGATGAATTCTGAAAAGTTAAGCAGTGCAACTGTTTCCGACATTAATAAATCATCATATTAGAATGATTTCTGAAGGATCATGTGACACTGAAGACGATAATGATGTAATGATGCTGAAAATCCAGCTCTGATCACAGGAATAAATTACATTTTAAAGTGTATTCAAGTAGAAAACCACTGATTTAAATTATAATATTTAATAATATTGCAGTTTTTTTTCTGTATTTTTGATCAAATAAATGCAGTCTTGATAAGCAGAAGAGACTTCTTTCAAAAACTTTACAAATAGTAGTTGAATATATCATATATATAATATTTGTATTACTTGTGAGTCAGTCAATAAGTGGTATCTTTTCAGTTTAACCAGTAAACTATTCATTAGATACTATAGTACTTATTATTTTGTTCGTCAGACTTGTTTGTTTCCAGAAGATAATTGATTAACTATTCACTTCTAATGTATTCTAATGGTTGCTAGCACTTGTTCCAGTTTTTCGATGACTTATTTATTACTTATTTATGATGCGTTGATGTATATCCCAATACTAGTAACATTTTTAAAGCTCACCACTAGGTCAAATTGCATCTTTAACTTGTCATAATATCTACAGTAGTTAAAGTAAGATTAAACATGTAACTAAATGCTAGTCAGAAGTGAATGGTTGATCATCTGTAAACCCGACGTAATTCAAAGACAAATATTTTGCTTACTACAAATCAAAAACATAAACTACAAAAAAAAAAAAAAAAAAAATAGGCCTACTAGTTTAAGGAATAAATGTGAAGTTGGCTTGCCACACACACACAGTGCCTACATGAATGAATGTATAAAAACAGCAAATATATTGAAAGCCGACAGAGGCTTTCTCCTCACAGTACAATGGTTCGATCAAACAGGTGTTAACCACTGCATGGGACTGGCGCGTAAAACATGTAACCATTCCCTCTGCGTCCTGGAAATCTGCGTAATGTCATGATGGCGTTAACCATATCGCGCAGACACGAAAGCCTAGACGTCTGTGAACATCTTCTTAATGTTCACACAGTTCTGGTCGTTCTGCGCGGGGAAGTTGGGCTGCTTGAAGGCGCTGTTGATGCCCTCCTCGATGACCATGTACTCCGACTTGCTGAGCGACGAGGTGCTGCCCGTCTTCTTCAGCTCCTCGGAGGAGGACAGAGGCTGACAGCTGCCGATGTGCAGGTACTGCGCCTGCTCCTCTCCTTCAGTCTCTCGGTGGTAGAAGTAGTTGAAATTGGACACGATGACTGGCACTGGGAGAGCGATGGTTAACACGCCCGCAATCGCACACAGGGAGCCCACGATTTTGCCCCCTATGGTGACCGGGTGCATGTCGCCGTATCCCACGGTCGTCATGGTTACCACCGCCCACCAGAACGCATCAGGGATGCTGCTGAAGCCCGAGTCGGGATCGTCCGCTTCAGCGAAGTAGACAGCGCTCGAGAATAAGATGACGCCGATGAAAAGAAAGAATATCAACAAGCCCAGCTCGCGCATGCTGGCTTTGAGCGTTTGCCCCAGAATCTGGAGTCCTTTCGAGTGCCGCGAGAGTTTGAATATCCGGAACACGCGCACTAGTCTGATGACCCGGAGAATAGCCAAGGACATCGCCTGTTGCCCGTTCCCTTGCCTTTCAGCGAGCTCCGTCCCCAAAGTGATGAAATAGGGTATAATGGCCACTATGTCAATAATGTTCATGATGTTCTTGGAGAACGTGGCTTTGCTCGGGCACGCGAAGAACCTGACGAGCAGTTCGAAAGAGAACCAGATGATGCAAAGAGTCTCGACGACAAAGAACGGGTCTGAGAAGGGACTCGAGAAGTACGGGAGAGTTCCGTTCACACGCGGGGCGATCATCCTTTCGTGTTTGTCGTCCCGAAATTCGGGTAACGTTTCCAGACAAAAGATGACGATTGATATCAAAATGACCAGCACGGAGACGATCGCGATGCCCCTGGCGGGACCCGAGCTCTCCGGATACTCAAACAGCAACCACACCTGTCGCTGAAACTCATTGGTGGGCAAAGGACGCTCTTCCTCTTTTATAAAGCCCTCGTCCTCACGGAATTTCTCCATGGCCTCCTCCCCGAGCTCATAGAAGCGTATCTCTTCGGAGAAAATGTCAATGGGCACGTTCACGGGTCTCCGTATGCGCCCGCCTGACTGATAGTAATACAAAATGGCATCGAAGCTCGGGCGATTCCTGTCAAAGAAATACTCGTTTCTGAGAGGGTCGAAGTAGCGCATTCTCTTTTTGGGGTCGCCAAGCAGGGTCTCGGGGAACTGGGCCAGGGTTTTGAGCTGGGTCTCGAATCGCAAGCCAGAGATATTGATGACAACTCTCTCGCAACACTCGTGGTCCGGCTCGTAGCGCTCGAGCGACTGGTGCCCGGGCAGCGCCGCCGACTCCTCCAGCATGTTGTCGCAAGCAACAATTGTCATGTTGTCCTGCTCGTTATCGGTGTATCCGTGGTTCACGAGGTTGTTGCCCCGGTGCTTGCTCAAGGAAGGCGGAGGCGAGTGGAGGAGGCTAAGGTGGTCGTCCATACAGCTGTTTAGGTGGAGGGGCAGTGGAAGCCGCGCCTCCTCCACGAGCTCCTGTCAGCCACAGCCGCCCGCCGCTGCCGCGCGCGTCCTCACTCTCGAATCGCTACTTTCTCAATCCAAGTCTTCTTCCCGCCCACGGCGCGCGTACTGTGGGTTATAAACATG
>JARPMJ010002186.1:0-32500 GCA_033366665.1 Phoxinus dragarum | reverse complement strand
GTTTTTATTACCTTTATTTATATCTACATAAGAGCATGCACCCCCTTAAATGAAGGTCGACATATTGTGACGTTATGTTTCTACCGTAGCCGACAGCGAACGCACAGTGCTACAGAGTTTGCTATGTGGGGAGAAATGTGCTGCTGGTTATGTCGGCCACCGTAGCTTCTCCTTCTAGTTTGAAAAGGGAGGGATAGGCCATAAGTGGCTTTCTGTTTGCAATTCGCAAATCTCACCACTAGAGGCCGCTAAAAATCACACACTCCACCTTAAAGGCCTCATTATGCTTCTGCGTCAACTCCACGGCGTAGCTACGCCGTCACTCCTATGGCGTCGTGGCCGTTTTATGGTTCTGCGTCGGGTTGTGGTGCATCGTGGTGCATTTCACCGCCATTACGCTGGGGGGGAGGGGGGGGGGGGGGGTGGTTCGAGAATCTCTTTGCTAGTTTGTTTTGGTTACGTGCGTCGGTTCTGCTTTTTCATTTCCGACAATGGCGAGCGAAAGAGAGAGTGTTGTTGCAGCTGGAGCTAATCGACGTTGAACAACAAATGATTTTATTACAAATGTTTAATCGCAGAAGAAAAAGAAGACGTCGTTGAAACAAACAGTGCAGTGGTCAATTTAAAAATGGCGGTATAGCGGGAGGGGGAAACCGGAAAAGCTACACTCCGGAAATGATGTATAATCTGACCAATCACAGCCCTTGCGGTCTGCGTCGCCTCGACGCGTAGTTACAATTCTTTGGAGGTGCACGTGGAGCTACGGCGGAGGGGTCGGAGAGGGGGTACGCCGTAGATTCGACCCAGAAGCATAAAACAGGCTTTAACGTGCGCTTGTTGCCCCGTGTGCGCTGATGCGCTGATTTCCGAATGCCTTCCTACAGTTGCTTAATAAAAGCGGGCTTTCCACACAAACAAACGTACATGTGTCATTAGTATGAGAAAATTAGATTTTAACTGTGTCGGGCTCGGACAAAAATATGAATGCCTGTCGGGCTCGGGTCGGGTTCGGTTACTGCTCTGTCGGACGCGGGCCGTCTCGGACAGAAAAATGCCCGATCCGCACTCTACAATAAGCCACACAATTTAAAGGAATATTTCAAGTTTAATACAAGTTGATTGATAGGTCAACTGATAGCACTTATTGATTTTATTTTGACATAAAAATGTGAAGCTTATCATTTTATAAAAGCTTAGGCTATTCTTCTGTTATTTGAGATGTAAAGCTGGTTATAATGTTTAATAGTTCAGGTTAGTAAGCAATAATTTGACACTAAATTCATGTTCACATGCATATTTTTTTACATCTTATGTCTGTACTATTGGATTTTTTTTTTTTTTTACAGATCGGCCTTCACTTCCGTAGTAATTGCCTACCCTGTAACCCAGATTAATGCTTTTTAAAGAAAAGGAACTACCAGTGAAAACACATTTTTGCGGTGATCAACATTATGTCACAAATGCTGTTGATTGAAGCTTAAACCAGAATATTCAGTAAGGAAGCAATCATTATCTACACCGCTAATTCTACGCAAACGTATAATACACACGCACCCCACACCACTACCAAACCTCCCCTAACCAACCCATGCGTGTCCTATGCACGTAAAAACTAACTTTCGCGTATAAATTGCACGATAAACACACTGCGTGCTATAGAGACGCGTTTAATGTGATCGGGTTGCATTATCAATAATAGCACAAGCATACAGGACAAGTTACACTGGAAGATGACTATACGGTCAGAGGTTTAACTAAGTAATGAGCATGTGTAATAACAAAAGCGTTGCATTTGGTGCAAGCATGCGCGCACACAACTTGCAGGCTGTGTTCGGGGGTGGAGAGAGCTCTAATGAAGACATAAAACACCAGCGCATGACCTCAGGTCAGCTTGTAGAGATGCGGAGGACTTTGATGCTGTTTACGTGCAGCTGTTTCCCAATTGATTTGATTTGCATCATTGAAGACCATGATCCATTGCACTTGCATGCTTTATTTAAAATGGAGGAAGGATACAGTGTTATAACACTTACACTGATGGAAGACCCTATAAACACACTTTAAATTGTTACACGCAAAAAACATGTGTGGTTGCATTTGCAGCAAAACACAGGCATGTAAAGAGCGTGTAACATCCAAGCAGTGCAGAAGTCTTCCTTTTCTAAATTCATCTGGTTATTCAGGCCACGGTGCTATAAAAAAGTGCCAATCGCGTTGTGCAGAGAGAAGAGCAATGGGACAGCCACGGGGCTTTTAGCATGGTTTCCACTGGCTCAACTAAATATAGATGAATCCGAGATCTTATTAACCTGCTAAATGAAGCTATACCTCGTGCACTGCTGTGTTTTAAAACAGCTTCGGGTCTGTGGTGCAAAATTCGCCGGGATAAACGTGCTCTCGTTCTGAAAGCATGACGAGGTTGGCAAACTGAATGTTTCTAGCAGCTTCAGTTCTCTTTGAGCATTATGGCATTACACATCGAACAGATATCTGTGAGATTCACGAGTTTTAAAAGGTCAGGAAATATAATGCAACAAAGCTCATTGTGAAGCGAGGAAGGTTTTATGTGAGCATTTGGTGAGATGAAATAGCCATGTGTTTTGCCTAAGGACTGTTATCTGTAGTGCTTTTTTTTAATTATCTGAGTTGCAAGCCATAAAAAATGTGGCCAAATTGCATTGCTGAATTCAAGCTTTCGTACTTGTTTTTGAATGTTGTGCCGTCCCTGAATTCACATTCAAGTAGCATATTGTACAAATAAATGCAATAGGAAAGAATGATGTCTATCCTTAGGGAAATAGATAACGTTAACAGTTGGTTGGGGGGTTTTCTTTGCATGGTTATTGGTGGCTGCTGGATAATGCTTAATAAGTTGAATAAAGAATGTTTACTTTTGTCTTTTTAGAGCTTTTCTGCAGCAGAATTGAATTCTGTTCGCATCACTGAATCATATTTTCCCTGTTATCGTTGTAAAGCTGCTTTGAAACAATCTGTTTTGTGTAAAGCGCTGTAGAAATAAAGGGGACTTGACTTGACTTGGTTTGTCTGACGCAGATTTGGATCACTGAAATCCATCATCACTGAGTCCTATACTGATACCAATAGTCTTTTAAGCATCAATCACTTCTTCTGAGATATGGGATGTATTTTAATTAAATAAGAAATTTAATTTTGCTTAACAAACATAAAGCCTAATTTTGACATTATTTTCATACAAATTCAGCATTCTGCCCTATAGTGAAAAATAAATATACCAAAGTGTATTTGAAATAAGTTTATTGTATGCCAAGTATACAAATAGGCTACATGTATATGTCTGTAATATAAATACCCTGCAATTGTACTCCATTGATCTGTGTTTCTGCTTCCCTGGATTCGCATCTCCTCCATCATCGTCTGTTCAGCTCCTACAAAGATAAGAGATATTATTATCATCATCTCCAGCAATCATCAAGGTGTGTGGAGCAACTTTCCTTGTTGTGATTTTCCACATTTGCCATCTCATTTCACCCTGTTGGTTAATAAATGGTTTCATCATCGTACTCACCGTTCTCCCGAGTCTGTATTCCATTACCATCTATCCTTACTAAAAAAACATTTTAGGCTTAATATTAAGAAATGCCTATTATTCCAGATAAAGTTGAATTATAATATGTATACCAGTCTCAAGTGATATGTCAGTAAATGTTAATGGATTTGTAGTATACTTGGTATGAATTAATCCATGCATTTTAAATATATTTTGATATTATTATTTTTTTATGTGTTTTTTTTTTAGTAGGGTCATTGCCTTAAAGGGACAGTGTGTATGAATTACTCCCATCTAGCGGTGAAATAGTATTGAAATAGTTGAATTTGCATTCAAACGAATAGTGCCCTCTAGCGCTTCGCTTTTTCAAATGCGTGTTGCAACTACGGTAGCTTTTATGTACCAAGAAGCTATAACAACAATAGCCCTTCGTCGAGTTTAACTATACGTTACATGTTCTACTGTTTTGCTGCCTATATAATTAATTACACAACCAAGCAATGAAAAAAAGCTTGTAATTTAAATTCACCGGGGCAGTGACACGCATTACGCCTCTCTCATTGGCCGTTTCTGCTGGTTTCAGTCACGTGACGCTGGCTCTGGACGAAAACGCGTTAAAAAAACACGTTGTGGTAGCCTGCTTTTTTGGCCTCTCTGTTATTATAGTTTTTCAAGATGGCGGAACGACATGGAAGCCTCCGTGGAGTTGCCTGTCCCCTGTAAATAAAGATAAGAAATTCTTCGCTTACAAGGATAAGTCGGATCATTGGGAGAGGTAATTGTACACCATTGAGGACATATTTATAAATAAAGACATTGATTTTAGTAAATAAAATACTTTAAAATCTATATTGTTCCTTTAATAAAAAACAAATGCTGATAAATTAAATATGAATATAAAAATATTAGAGCTGTGAAACGATTAATCTCGATGAATCGCATTCAAAATAAAAGTGTTTACATAATATGTGTGTGTGAACTGTGTATAACTATTTTGTATATATAAATGCACACACATGCATGTATATATTTGAGAAATATTTGCATTTATGTTCTGCATATATATATTTGTATATAATTTATACAAATGGGAATATTTTAAATATAAATAACACATTTTTCTTAAATATATAGCCTACATGCATGTGTGTGTATTTATACATACAAAATAATTATACACAGTACACACACATATATTATCTAAACACAAACTTTTATTTTGGATGCGATTAATCGCTATTAATCGTTTCACAGCTCTAAAAAATATGTATATATCATGGTACTATTTGCCTTTATTTTAATAAAAAAATTAATAACTGATATAAAATATTTATAAACTGGGCATAATTTCATGGGTTACACTTATTTCGGTCCACTTAACTTGTCAACTAACTCTTCATTTTTCCCAAATAAACAGTAATTCTGAGACACTCAAAAGGAATATAAGTTTAAAAAGCCTTTACTACATCACAGAGATGGTTTCACTTTCACTGCTTTCATCGGGCTTTAAGCGGTTATACTGTCATTAAATAAAAAGAAAAAAAAGAAAAAACTAAACCTGTCTGCCGTTGGGCATCAACATAAGTGGCAATTTCCATGGAAGAAAACAACATACAACCCAAGGGAAGAGAAGAGGAAGGAGAAAGTGAAGGAATGATTAAAAGATTGAACAAATGAACTGAAATGTTCCTCACG
The DNA here is from genome assembly GCA_033366665.1 of Phoxinus dragarum. NCBI lineage: Eukaryota > Metazoa > Chordata > Actinopteri > Cypriniformes > Leuciscidae > Phoxinus > Phoxinus dragarum. The sequence continues at coordinate 27,276 of JARPMJ010002186.1, read as the reverse complement.
TGGTTCAGTATGAAGCTCCTGCTCTGCATCACAGACATCCATTCATATTTCATCCCTGTGATCTCATGAAATCAAAACTGAATACAATTTGAATTTCCCAGTGTTGGTAATGTAGTGATGCATTACTTAACTACATAAGTGCAGCTGTATCTGTAATCGTTGTTGTTGCAGTAACAAGCTGCTTTTCAAGTAGCAGTGCCAAAACTGAACACTGTACTCAGTTTTTAATGTCACATTGTTTGGATATGCCGTTTTCCTGCCAAGAGAATAATCAAACGCTTTCTCCTAATATGTCCTCTCTCTCTCATATGCAATGGTTAAAAACTGCTGACTGATTTGAGCCCCCATTTGAGTTATTTAGTATTTAGTTCTATACATAACATCCCACAATCAAGATCTTTGTTATGACTATATGTATATATATATATACACACAGTCAAACTAAAATGTATTCAGAGACCTTCAACATTTTTCACATTATCACAGTTTATTCGCTATGTTTAGAAAATGGTAATACAATATGACAATGACTCTGGTTTTGCCCATACTTTGTTAGACTGTCTCACAGATGAATTATGTTGAATATCTGTCAGATGTTACATTTAACTACTCAAGTGAACCAATTACCAGGCAATGCTTCATTTTGTTCAGTCTGTGGTGTAAAAAGGTCCAATTAGCAATTAAAGAAGAAACACTTCAGCAAAAACATGGTCAAGTCAAAGTGTCTGAATAAATTTTGGTCCCACATTTTTATAAATTTTACTGGTAGTCCACTGTATGAAGAATTTTTTCATATAATATGTCACAGTTTACTTTATTTTGCTATCCTTACTTACAGAAATGACAACCCGATCTCACGGCAATTCGAATTTTCTCACGAATTTTACGAGGTGGCTAATTCGTACCAATTAATACGACCTCACTCTAAATCGTTTTGCTAAATCGTAAATATTTTACGAGTAGCCAAATTCATATGAATTCGTACAAATTACCTACCATTGACCCCGCCCCTAAACCTACCCATCACGTGGGTTAAGACAAATCGTACGATTTCGTACGAGTGAGGTCGTACGAATTCGCAACCTTTTAATCACACGTACAAATTCGTATGAATTGGTTGTGAGATAGCATTGTAAATGAACTGCCCAGCACCCACTAGTCAAATATATATCTGGTGTCTGAATAACATATATATATATTCCCTCCCCATTCACCTGTGTGTCTTTAAAGACCTTCTGTGTATCCTGATAGAATACCAGACCCAACAGACAACAACAACCATAAGCGCCTTTTCATTCAACCCAGCTACTCTGCTCCTTTCCATGATACAAGATGGCCGCCCGATTGAAGATATGTGGAGGAGTTCCTTGAGCTCGCCCACTTGGTGCCATGGAATGATGACATGAGACGGTCTGAAGTGGATTGGAAACTGGCACAGTATATAGATTATGTGCTGAGGCTCAGTGGTTCATCCCTCACTGTTGGCGAGGTTGATGAAGACTGCTCCACTCAATCGCTGTCACCCCAGTCCACTCCAGCCAGAGGTCATTTTTGACTGACAGGATTGTAAAAATTCCATCATATTCTATTATTTCCCATCATTTTAGTTTTCATATTTGAATGATAATAAGACATATAATATCTTCTGTTTTCATTCACATTAAAAATTGTATTCACAACTTACACGACGAGCGTATGGGCAATGCATTTATTTGTATTATGAAAAGAAAGTTAAACAAAGATTGTGCATTACTTTTCAGTTTTTCATCTCGAACAGTTGTCACGGATCGGGAGTGAACATGATCATCCCTTCATGTTTACAACGTTACAGAACAAAATAAACATGAAATAACAGTAGAAATAATGAAAGATACAATAGAACTTGCTGAAATTCCATAGCATGTCTTATGTAATCACGTAGCATTATACCTCAGAAAAGCCATTTATTGACCATAAACTTTTTCATTTTATTCCAGAGACCGAACTTGCGCTCAGCTGCCACACTGGAGTGCACTTGCCACCAACTGGACAGGAGTGGGAATTACATTTACAAGTTACAATAAATCACCCTCAAGGTAATCTGTCAAAATGACGGGACTGCTTTCAGATTTTTTCCGCCACTGCTAAAAAATTCCATCAATATTTGGTTAACGCGACCTATGACTCCAGCCTTTCTTGCACCACACACCATAGAATTTCTCCCAAGTCCTTCACCATCATCACTCCTCTTACCAGTCCCATAATCCAATCCAGTTTATGAGTCTGTCCAGTGAGAGAAATTACCGAGTTCATTCCAGTGAGAGAAATTTTCGAAACTGTTCCAGTGAGAGAAATTCCCTACTCCATTCCAGTGAGAGAAATTCCCTGGTCCATTCCAGTAATTGAAGTTCCTGAGTCTACTCTCGAGAATGAAATTCCATAGCTTAGCCCAGAGAGTTGCACCGCCCATAATGGCTCCTGTATTTATGTGTCTGGGCCAGGACACACATCCACTCCAGCCCCTGAGCACAGTCCAGTGTCGGCTCCAGCCCCAAGAGTGCATTCCAGAGTCTGCTCCAGCCAATGAGCCTGCTGCAGTGTTGGCTCCAGCCTCTGAGATCTGTCCAGTGTCCGCTCCAGCCCCTGAGCACTTTTCCAGAGTCTGCTCCAGCCCATGAGCCTGCTCCAGTGTTGGCTCCAGCCCCCTGAGATCTGTTCAGTGTCGGCTCCAGCCCCCTGAGCTCTGTCCCAATGTCAGCTTCAGCCCATGACCACAGTCCAGAGTCCCACTCCAGTCCCTGAGCCCACTCTAGAGTCCGCTCCAGCCCATGACCCACAGTCCAGTGTCCGCTCCAGCCCTTGAGCACTGTCCAGTGTCGGCTCCAGCCCCTGAGCACTGTCTGGTGTCTGCTCCAGCACATGAGCACAGTTCAGTGTCGACTCCAGCCCCTGAGTGCAGTCCAGTGTTGCGTCCAGCCCCTGAGATCTGGCCAGAGTCCACGCCAGTCCCTGAGCACAGTCCCAGTGCTGGGGTCCAGCCCCTGAGATCTGTCCAGTGTCCGCTCCAGCCCTAGAGTGCTGTCCATAGTCCCGCTCCAGCCCCTGAGCCCACTCCAGGGTCCCACTCCAGTCCCTGAGTAGTCCAGTGTTGGGGTCCAGCCCCTGAGATCCGTCTAGTGTCCGCTCCAGCCCCTGAGCACTGTCCAGTGTCCGCTCCAGCCCCCTGAGTGCAGTCCAGTGTCGGGTCTAGCCCCTGAGCGCAGTCCAGTTTCGGGCCCAGCCCCTAAGCCCACTCCAGCCCATGAGCACTGTCCAGTGTCCACTCCAGCCCATGAGCACTGTGTCCGCTCCAGCCCCAGAGCGCAGTCCAGTGTCGGGTCTAGCCCCTGAGCGCAGTCCAGTGTCGGGCCCAGCCCCTAAGCCTACTCCAGCCCATGAGCACTGTCCAGTGTCCACTCCAGCCCATGAGCACTGTGTCCGCTCCAGCCCCAGAGCGCAGTCCAGTGTCCGCTCCAGCCCATAAGCACTGGTGTCCGCTCCAGCCCCAGAGCGCAGTCCAGTGTCCGCTCCAGCCCATAAGCACTGTGTCCGCTCCAGCCCCAGAGCGCAGTCCAGTGTCCGCTCCAGCCCATAAGCACTGTGTCCGCTCCAGCCCCAGAGCGCAGTCCAGTGTCCCGCTCCAGCCCATAAGCACTGTGTCCGCTCCAGCCCCAGAGCGCAGTCCAGTGTCCGCTCCAGCCCATAAGCACTGTGTCCGCTCCAGCCCCAGAGCGCAGTCCAGTGTCCGCTCCAGCCCATAAGCACTGTGTCCGCTCCAGCCCCTGAGCGCAGTCCAGTGTCCGCTCCAGCCCATAAGCACTGTGTCCGCTCCAGCCCCAGAGCGCAGTCCAGTGTCCGCTCCAGCCCATAAGCACTGTGTCCCGCTCCAGCCCCAGAGCGCAGTCCAGTGTCCGCTCCAGCCCATAAGCACTGTGTCCGCTCCAGCCCCCTGAGCGCAGTCCAGTGTCAACTCCAGCCCATGAGCCTGCTCCAGTGTCGGCTCCAAACCCTGAGATCTGTCCAGTGTCAACTCCAGCCTCTGAGCACAGTCTAGTGTCCGCTCCAGCCCATGAGCACGTCCAGTGGTCCGCTCCAGCCCATGAGCACAGTCAGTGTCCGCTCCTGCCCCTGAGCACTGTCCAGTGTCCGCTCGAGCCCCTGAGCACAGTCTAGTGTCCGCTCCAGCCACTGAGCACCGTCCAGTGTCCGCTCCAGCCCATGAGCACTGTGTCCGCTCCAGCCCCAGAGCGCAGTCCAGTGTCCACTCCAGCCCATAAGCACTGTGTCCGCTCCAGCCCCTGAGCGCAGTCCAGTGTCCGCTCCAGCCCATGAGCCTGCTCCAGTGTCGGCTCCAAACCGTGAGATCTGTCCAGTGTCAACTCCAGCCTCTGAGCACGTCCAGTGTCCGCTCCTGCCCCTGAGCACTGTCCAGTATCCGCTCGAGCCCCTGAGCACAGTCTCAGTGTCCGCTCCAGCCCATGAGCACGTCCAGTGTCCGCTCCTGCCCCTGAGCACTGTCCAGTATCCGCTCGAGCCCCTGAGCACAGTCTAGTGTCCGCTCCAGCCCATGAGCACCGTCCAGTGTCCGCTCCTGCCCTGAGCACTGTCCAGTATCCGCTCCAGCCCATGAGCACAGTCCAGTGTCCGCTCCAGCCCCACAGCCTGCTCCAGAGTCCGATCCAGCCCATAAGACCTGCGCCAGAGCTTGCTCCAGTTCATGGTCTATACGTCTCCTGCCATAGTGGTCGAGCCAAGCTCCAGAGTTAAGGCCACGGAGGCCAACCCTCCCAAGCTCCCAGAGTTGCCTGCACCTCCCTGGCTCCCTGTATCGCCGGTGCCACCCTGGAGGCTGCCCATCCTACTGGCATCACCCTGTCACCTGCTCCCTACCGGCCATCCGTCCGACAACAGGGCACCCGCCCTCCGTTCCTTCGTGGATTGGGTTTGGCGTGAGGTCACGCCTTCTCCAAAGACCTCATGTGTATCCTTACACATTTAAAATATATTAACTTTAATTACAACATGGTCCTGTCTGAATACTCGATTCAGATTGGCTGGAAGGTGTGCAATAAAACCATTTATTGCACAGGTAGTTCCAAGTTAGTTTAATCACAGTTCTATATGAATGCGCTTCTTTCATTGAAGCGCACACACACATACATCACTCGCATACAATGCGCTGCACCACACACAAACATTCAGGATAATAATTATAATTAATAAAATAGCTTCACTTCTGAATCGCTACATAATATTTCTCAGCAACGAGGGGGGTTACATCACTATTCTTAAGTATTTTAACTCACAGCTTCATTGTTAATAGAGAGAGAGAGAGAGAGGAGAGAGAGGAGAGAGAGGAGAGAGAGAGAGAGAGAGAGAGAGAGAGGAGAGAGAGAGAGAGAGGAGAGAGAGAGAGAGAGAGAGAGAGAGATGCAGACCTAGGACGTGGTACGAATCTCTCATCTCTCTCTCTCGAAATTAATTCCAAATAAATGTAATCTTACACACTATTTTATCTCTGTGTCTGATTCAAAGCGGACAGAATGCTAGATCTAATAAGTCGTAACTGAAAAAAATAACAGTCAATTTTTACCCTTCCGGTCAAATATTGCGCTGCAAACATCAATAACAGCTTTAAGTTGTCAATGCTGGCAAATGCATGGTATAAATGGGATAATCCACGGCTAGCTGTGTATTAAACAATTTTAATGCATGGCGTGGAGGAAAATAATCGTCCGATGCAAAGTGGAGGGTGGTTTCCTCCGTGAAGGGTAAAATTTGACTTATTTCCGTTTATTCTTTTATTATTCTGGTTATTTTTGTCAGTTACATTAGATCTATCATTCTGCCCGCTTTTAATTATTTAAAGCATGACAAAAGATTACTAAGTTACAAAAATTACATTAACTACTAATAAGTGTATTTAAGTGTTTAGTGTTAAGAAAGAGTCATGAAAGTGAACTTTCTTTAATAAGTAAACTTAAATGGACTTTTATTTCACTGATATTATATTATCTGAAAGTACAGTTTATAATCTTTTTTAAAGTACACTACAAGTGCACATTAAGTATAAGCACACTTATTTTTTCACAAAGTGAAATGCCTTGTTGAAAACGCTGTTCGACCCAAACACATTTGATGACTGCTGTAATATAAATCTATTCAGTATTAAATTCACTATTTTTTTGTGTTCATGTATGCCACTAAGTTCGTTTCATAAATCATCTCATTTACAAAGAAAAAGAAAAAAGATTGCTTGTGTACCCGAAAAATACAAGCTCTGATTATATGACAAAATAGTTGAAACAGGCCGTATTGAACTGAATGAGAAATTACATGTACATGTGTTTGCTTTTTTATTTGTTTTAAAAACAAATTTAATGATACCATTCATCAGATACATAACTGAAATGTGAATTTGACAAACAACTTTAAGGATTTCAGTATTTGTTTTCAATTAGCTGTACTTGCATGACTGTAAAAAGTTGCCCGAATGCATTTCCAAGATGGCCACCGAATGAACGTACTTGTGAAAGTAATACTTTTGACAAATAGTTATACATTTGTATATGAACAAACATTATAATATAAATGCAAACAATGCAGAAAACAATGTGTGATGTGACAGAGTGATATATTTATGACAATTTCTGTTTATTCTCATTTTATCATATACAGTCCATTTTCTTTCTTTCTTTCTTTCTTTCTTTCTTTCTTTCTTTCTTTTCTTTCTCTTTCTTTCTTTCTTTCTTTCTTTTCTTTTACTGTCTTGTGAATTCTGCCCCCTCTCAAACTTAATCTGTTATTGCCTGTTCCACAGCCTTGGCAACAGATGATTTTAATCCATCTTTATACAGCGTTTCCTTTTACTCGCTGAATTAGGATGCCGGCAGTGATTTCTGTTCTGAGAGGCCCAGCTGTTAGTTTCTCAAAGCGCTCCCTTGAAGAGAACACACACGCTCTTGCTAATTAACATAGCAGACAATCAGCCTCAACAGCAGCTGCTGACAACACCGTCATCTGTGGCCATAAGAGCCACTAAAGAGCTCTGCTACTGAGCCAAGCAAAATATGTCTTTAGTTAAGAGGAAAGCCAGGCACTATAGATTTACCTATTCATACCATAATTACCGGTGTTAACTAAGCCAAGCATTGCTATCACTATTGCTCAAACTAAACATTAATTTAGTATAAACTTAAGCATGTTACTGGTCATGCACTCCTTGATGCTTCAAAGTGCGCATTGTTGAGGAAAAGTGTGCTATTATTTAATTGCCAAGCGATCTGGCTAACAATTTTCTCGGTCCGTTCGGTCACACAAGTTGCATCGCCCTAAGGTCATGGCCCTGACTAAAATAGATGCAAAGCAGACAATTTTTGACACTAAGAGTAGCTGTAATATTAACAACCCAGGCTCAATAGAAAATGCATTCATGTGGTGACATCTGTGCAAAATGACTGTTGCTTATTTGTAAATAAAACAATTTGTGTCTTCAAGTCTTTTCGCTCTTTTATCATGACTCATTATTCTCTGCATCTCAAGTGAAGTGTTGTACCAGGTGGGAACGAGCATGTTCATTTCAGTTAGAAACTGCAGTAAATTCTGTGTATAGCTACATTTTTTGCACATTTTGCAAGAGTTTTGAAAGAATGTAGGCAGAGGCATGTACTTTGTTGACTATTAATATGACAGACTATCAATATAATTTCCCTTAGAATAATTTGATGTGAATTATTTGAGTTCATATTGAGATCTCTGACTTTGTATTGCAGATTTTAGCATCTCGAGAAATCTGAGTTTCAGTCAGAAAATGGAGAAAAAAATTCAATTTTCGTGTTACTGTCTTGGAGCAGCAATTATGATAAAAGATTTCAATTACGATATTAATTTTCTGTTGGCGTGTTGCTAATGAAACTAATCTGTTTGAATATCCTTTATTTGCTAATGTCAGATAAAGTTTTAATGATATTTGGACATTTAATCCATGACAACTGCTCACTGACTAGTTGTCTGTCCAACAAAAGAAACCGAATGCAGTCCAAACCAGTGTTGAGTCAGAATCGAGAGCTCATGTTGCAGTAAGGACACCAGTGACATTTTCAAAATGATCACATTATTGTTGATCGTCATTGTTCTTTAAATACCATCCAACCAGATATGAAATAGCCACATCATGACAAGATCAATCCAATGAGAGTCAGATGCGCTTATCACACTGATTCTCAAAGAGGACACACCCCATAATCAAATACCGAGTGAGTCAGCCGTGCCATTGCACCGCTATCTCCTCTTCTCTTTTGCAAACACACTTTTCCCTCTGGCTGAAGCCGTTATATGACAGACTGATACGCTGCAGTCTGTTGATTTCCCTATCGCATCTCTGCTTAACAGATATGTTAGTAGCGCTGCGTCTCCCAGCATGCACTGCAAATGAAGCGACAGACAAAGCCCTTAATCCCAAAGAGTTCAGCAAAGAGCAAACAGTTTTATAAATGTCCTTGCGCCATTTTCTACTCAACTCTGTTTGTTCTCTCTTGGACAAAAGAAAAAAGATGAGATGCAAGGTAAAGCTTGAGGTGCGTTTCCCTTGTCTCAAAAGAGCTTCGAAGTATTTGTTCCCACCTCAATCTCCTTCAGGACGGTGCAGTGGTGAGAAGTATTATCGGCCAACTTAGGTGGCCTGTCTGTCCTTCATTTGAGCAAACTTGGACAGGCTGTGTTTAGTAACTGGGTCATTTTGTCTTTGCCAGGAGCAACCTTCTGAACAGACCCACTTTACCACACTCTCTCTTCTGAGACTCCCTCACGTATGTGAAGGACTCCGCATGCCCCTTCTGTTATTATTATAAATCTTTGCTCTCTGGGCGATGTTCTTCATCCCAACAGGGGGTCAATCGAGTGTTTAGAAGGACACATCCAACATCTGTTTAGGGTCTAAGCGCTCCTTGAACATGAAGACAGTGTACTTTTTACCCCAGAGGACGCAGGGTGTCCTCAAACTGGGGTTCATGAACTGGAAGGGGTTGGTTTTATTAAAAGATGCTAATAATTAAATGAATAAAAGTGTGAAATTAAAGTAAACTATTTAAAAATAAAAACAATAAAAATAAAACACTTTTTATTTTTAATAAAACACATTTCTACCAGCCTGTTGTGACTATTAATTCACATCAAACAACCGTGAACATTTCAGTTGTTAATTACTGAAATTTCAGTGGGTACCCCTCCAGTTCTAGAAAACCCCTCCAGGAATTTGAACCGGCGTTTCCAGCATGAGAGGCGGGCGCACTAACAAGGACACTAAAAATCACTGCCACTCACGCCCTAAATCTCACTCCTATCCGGGTCACGGCACCAACGTAAGCACTCTGGTTCTACTTGTACCGTTCTGAGCGGGATTCATACAGACGATTCTGGCATGGGAGGCGGGTGCACTAACAAGGACACTAAAGACCTGTCACCACTGCGCCTCTTGAGGCCTGGGGAGTAGAGGATGGATACCTGACCCGAGCCCGACGGGACCCGACGTGCCGGCCCGGCCCGGGTTCGGCCTGATATTTAGAAATGATGTTCGGGTTGGGCTCGGTCACATCAGCGCGCTAAGGCATTGTACATTTTAAATTTAAAACAGCTTATTGTGTAGGTAGCCAATGGGCCTGTTTCACTTGATGCAAAGTTCGTGCAACAATGTTTAAGATTCAAGGAAGGAAGAGGACAGGGTCGGCTTGCGGGAGACTGCAGGTGTTTATTGAAAAACAAAATAAAACTGGAGAAAACAAGGTCGCGCACACCGCGTATATAATCAATCTCAGTCCACTAGAATCAGCTGTCAATCAACAAGTTCCCCGCGCTCGCTCTCTCTGCGTTCTCTTTACAAAACTCTGCGATCACCCACAGATCTCCGCAGGTCACTCTCACTCGCATCTCCTCGTGGCTTTTACCGGTCTCCCCATGCCAATTACTGAAATAAGACACAGGTGTTTGTCATTCACAATTAACGCATTCATGCCGCAGCTGTCCTCGCGATCCTCTCTGTCACAGACCTCGCTGAACCACGCCCCTTCCTTGCCACAGTTTGTTTTTATGATTAAAATAAATTTTAAATATTACCCTATCCGTCTTCCTGTGTGTGGAAATTTGTTTAATATGTAGCTGTGACAACGAAACACGTGCGATGCGCGCCTGTGGTTAACGTGCGTTTGTTGCTCCGTGCGCACTGATGCGCTCATCTGTTGACATTTCCGAATGCCTTCCTACAGTTGCTTAATAAAAGTGGGCTTTACACACGAACAAACATACATGTGTCATTAGTATGAGAAAAAATGCAATTTTAACTGTGTCGGGCTCGGACAAAAATATCTTAATGCCTGTCGGGCTCGGGTCGGGTTCGGTTACTGCTCTGTCGGATGCGGGGCGGGGCTCGGACAGAAAAATGCGGCCCGATTCGCACTCTACTGGTGAGTGAGGTTTACTTGCACAGCTCTCACTAGCTGGCCTCCATTACACTCACCCCCTTAACCTCACTCCAATCCGGGTCACGGCACCAATATAACCCATCGGTTCTACTCATTCGTACCGGTGTTTTCCGCATGGGAGGCGGGCACTCAGCGTCAGGCATCAGCCTCAGATTTTTTTGTAGAAAATTGTTGACTTACTGAGGGTTTAAATCAGGGAGCTTGAATAGCTTGGTTTTTGTGGCTTGTGCCAAATATTCTCCTTCATTATTGTCAGCTAGTATTCTGTTAAGATCAATATATGGAACAAAGACAACAAAAACATCATACCTCATATGTTAAGAACACACTGGCAGTTAGTTATATATAGTTATATTGTAGTGAAAAAAAGTATGTGAAAAGATTTGTGAATGGCAGATAGGTCACGTGACTGTGACAACATGATGAATATAATACATCCAGATTACATTTATACTACACACATTCATACTATATCTATACACACATTTATGCAATATCATATTATTGTAACTGTAAGCCATTTCAGACACAGTTGAGGAAAGCTAAGGGTGTAAGCTCTGAAGCTAACAGCACTAGCCTACTTTGTACACATTAGCACAGGAGAGCTTTTTTTTATCAAAATGTTGTTGTACTATTACTAACATACTGTCAATAATTATTTACCACAGATAATGCATGTTTAATATTAAAACATGAACTCATTCATGAAGTTACTTTATACTTGTCACATGGATGAGGATGATCCATAGACACTCACTACTTTCCCAGTTAAAAATGACTAGCTACCTTGTTCATTAAAAGACACTGATGTCTCAGTGTTTTTCTTGGTCCCTGTTCAGCTACACCAGCCGATCCACTGTTTAGCCACGAACACAAGACATGACAACAGTAACTAAATAAAAGGTTTCCACATTATTCACCTTCCCACATCCAGTTTGTATGCCAATATCCATTCACCAGCTGTTTTTCAGCTCTCCTGGAGTGGAAAACCCCCATAAGTATGAGCAATATAAAGGTGACGCTTGCCTTAGCAAACACCACTAGCTAGATTTTTCCATTTTCAGAATGAATGAATGAACAAACAATATTTTCATGTGAATTTTTTGGAATCAGCAGATGGTATACCTAATGTTGATATTAGAACACAATGTTGTTTAGCAACGTTTGATATGTCTATGATAACCTTACCATACCCTTAATTGTAAAATTACCATAAAAAAGATGATTTAAACAACTTTACAGTTCAAGTAATACAAGTTATTTGTATTATTTAATACAAAAACTGCTTCATGCATGAATCACGTGAATCTCAAGGTCAGAATGACACACAACAAGTTTGCAGATATGAAATTTACAGTAAAGGGAAATGTCATGGCGAAGTGGTAGGAATGTGATCGGAAATTAAACAAGCCAGATTGAAATTCACGTCACTCGCAATAGCACCTCATCTTGACACGAAGTTGGAGAACACGCACTAACTAGCAGACCACGGATCCAGCACAGCTGCCTTTAATCACAGATGAAACATTTGTATAATTCAGAGCTGCCAGCGAAAGGAAGAATGTCATGACAACATCTGGGCTGCTTAACGAGGAGACTAATTCGTTAGAACTCGGTAAAGATGATCTAATTTGTAATCACTTTCAGTACCAGAAAAAAAAAAGATCAATAGGCTTGGGATTCATGAGACATTGATAAATGAGATTTCCAATAAGCGTGATACATGTATGATAACATGATGTTCCCCAAGCTCTTCATGTCCATTGATGACTGATGACTATTAGACCTGATTAATTAACATGAATGTTTGAATATATATTTTATTTGAATCATTAGTAATGGTCTTTAGAGCGAACTGTGTGATACTGTAGCCTTATTCATCAGTGTTGGGATTTTGATTTAGGATGAAAGGATCTTCGGCATAAGACTTGTCGCTTAAACTGAAATGAAGGATCAGAGCAAATGACAGTGTTCTGTTTAATTGCAGCGCATGACCTGACCTCGTTCCTTCTGGGAAGTGACCCTTTTCACTGAATACAAATTGGGGAGAGAATCGATCATTTGAAGCTTTACGAAGAAAATCAAAGAGATCATGTACAATCGGCCCATGATTGACCATTTAGAATAAAATATTCCAGAAAGCATAAGCAGTATTTGTGTAAGATTGAAATGTGGATGATTTGTTAAGATAATGTTTTTTCTGTATTTCGGTAAATGGAATGTATCAAATGTCTAAAAGGACTTTTTTTTTTAGTATAGCTAAAGTATAGCTTTTCAGATTTTTAAGACTGTTTTCATGTGACCTTCATAAGAAGTACCGTAGTTTTGTTTATTAAACCATTATATCCACGTTTTATTGTCTCTGTGTTTGCCACTCACAAAAAGATCATAGTCACTTAAACATCTTTATCTAGCGATACTATTACCCTGCTAGAACTTTATTTACTTTAGTTGGAAAAGGTTACTCTTTCTTGGCCAGGAAGATCATTTATTTCCTAGTTCTGTAAGGACTATATAGTCAAATACGATTGACTATTACAGTTTGGATTGGCGGTATGGTTACGTTCTGGGCAAGAAATGAAAGCTTTAGCATAAGTTCTGCCGAGAAGACTCAATAGTTACGTCACTCATTATTACCTTCTCATCTATCCAATCGTGTCTTATGCTTGTGGTATAAAAGATCGGTACTTACACATGTCTGAGTTTGCAGATGCTGACGCTTTCACTCACCTCCATCCTCCCCACCACCACCAGGATGGTCCCTTCACCTCCATCCTCCCCACCACCATCTCCATCCTCCCCACCACCACCAGGATGGTCCCTTCCCATACCCCACAGGGGGTCGGCTGCGCCCCTGCCTTCGTCTCCAGGCAGGAAATTCAGAGTCCGTTTGCGAGCTACGGAGGGGGCCTACGCCAAAGAACTTTATATTGCTTGCTGGGCTGTTAAAGTCGGCATGAAATCAAAATTGACCCTATTTACTTTGTTAGCGGATATTACTAGTCTTGTGGTGAACAATTAATCCGTGCAAGTTAATACACAGAAAAAAAATAGTTTGCCGTGGTTATCTTTAATCAAAGTCTGAAAAGTTACTTCCGATCTGGAATGGTTCTTTTTCTGATGACGTAGGCTTGACGGCTTGGGTTGGTTAATCGCTTAACCACTCCCCTCAAACCGTTACTCTGCTATGAGCGAGAGATGGAGAAGAGCGCTAAAGTAAAACCCTGCCCTCTGTTCAATATTCCCTTTCACTCGGAAATGCGTCACAACACTTGAGAAAAGTCGTTTGCAACTTCCGGTTCACGCGGACTTTAATAAATGATTAATTGTTACAGTATTCTCCCGAGTCTTTCTGGTAGAACTCCCTGTGCATCCATGCAGCCTAGCATGGATAAGAGCAGCAATAACCCCCTTAGGGTAAACAGAACAGAACCAACATGAATGTATGCAGATATCATTAATTCAAGATTTTAAAGTACAACATCATTTGAGAATTTATTCTGATTCAAGGGGAATCAGAAGGCCAAATCCTGACTGGGCGAGAGGTGGAGCTGGGGATGGAGGAGGGTAATTAGTCCCGAGAAACACGATAGCAGCTGATAATACTGAAGGAGCTTATATACTGTATGTATACAGTGATAGGTGTCGTATTCCTATAGGTAGACGTGGATCAGCTGACAGTCAGCTGATGCGAGCTTGACTAACGTGACCTGCCAGAATACGCTTGATAATTGATTATGCTTTCCATTCATTAGCATCTTTTGAGCTAATTTGCTACACTTTCGACCCATCGGCACCATGGCTCCTCCCTCCCTTGACTTCTGCTTTCCAGACCTTTTCATTTTAAAGACTGCTGCATTTAGACCCTCGCCTTAAATCTCTCTTTTGCCTGTATCAACCCGTGACACATGTAGCTTGATTATCCATTCTCCCCATGGACTTCCTGTTGTCCGCAGCTCCTCTCCATGACACATTAAAATACAAGAGGGATGTATTCATTGATATCTCAAGCTATTCCAAATACAAAGAGTTATCTGTACAGCAACAATCTCTGTCTCTTTCATGGAGGTGTAACTAATAAATAATGACAAAGCTGACATTCATGCTTTCCCCCAGATGTCTGGGCTTCGTCAAAGGACATGTGTGGTCTAGCTGGCAGGATCAACCACTGCTGATACGTTTAGATGAGCTGGACTGTCATTCTGAGGGTTCCTGTGTTCATGCATTATTTGAAGAGATGTCACGCTTCTCGGTAGCACGGCTACTGCACTGTTTAAAGTACTTTCCTACAATTCTGTGACAGAAATCACACATTCACATCTGTACATTCAATTGTAAAATTTGTTATTCAGATCTTCCAAAGAACATGGAATAGATTCATTAATTGTATACAAACATTAAAATAATCCTGCAATTATTAATAAAGCCTCAAATTTCACTTAAGATATTAATATATTATATATAATAGATATATAAGATATTAATATAATATATTATTAACTTAAAATACTAAAATAGCTAAAACTAAATAAACTAAAACCAATAAATAAAAATGTATAACTAGACATACAAACAAAAAATCTAATAAATAACAAAAACAATAAGATTACTCAAAATGTTGTATTATGTATGCATGCATGTTTGATACATTCACATTTTGTAATTACAAACTGATATTACACTTCCAGAACACTCCATTGCTGTGTGTGTGATTTGAAGTCCTGAAAAGCCTTAATTCCAGCACCTTTGAAAAGACATTTTCAAATGCTCAATTGTCTTGTTAACAACTACCTAATATTTAAATGTGTGATTAATATTCCAGAGTCAAGTTGAATAGCATTTACATAATCTTCTCACATTGTCCGCGCAACTATTAAATGGGAATAGAACGTCCCCGTCTTCTGCTTATCTACGGATTACTTCTGAACATTCATTTCGTCTCACATTGTGGTTCTTTTCTCCACCTTAATTACATTGACTTTTTCAGATGTGCTTCCTTGCGTGCTTACATAACAAACGGGAGTTGTCCCGTTGCCATGGAAATGAGTAATTAATCAATTATTATTGCAATCTGCTGTGGTAAATTGAGTTAAACCAGGCACTTGAGCTTTCTGTCAGATAGCAGAGCGCTCAATATAATTGTTATTTTGTTTACTTTTAGATATTAATGGCATAATGCAAGCTTATTCATTTTGACCAGTTGTCACTTTTTCTACACAATCACAATAACAAGTTATCTAGCAGTGAGAAGTGATTCATAATGTACACCAAAGATATAATTGCCCTTGAGATGCACAACTACACAACTTCTACATGTACACCTCACGGCGTGAAGGTAATCTCAGAAAAGGAGCAGAAAGTTCTGGAAGCATCTAATGATACCAACAACAAATCTCTCTGTTACACTCTTGTTGTTGTCTGCAAAAGAATCAAAACTGCGTGTACACTCAAACCGACAAGAGTTATCACTTTCTATATTCCAAATTCCTCAATAATGTTCTTCCTAAAACTTCATCTAAGGCGTGTGCGAGATCTTATTCAAACAACATCAATATGATCTCTACTCGATTGGTGATTGTGCTACTTCTGGCTGGAGACATCGAAGTTAATCCAGGCCCAGTGCCAGCGGTCAACATCATTGGCACTACAGAAGAAATGACAGAGCCAACAAGTAGTGGCCCTCAATATACTACCATCTGGTCACTGTCAAATCGCCTGTTTGACCCACCTCTGGGGGCTGGGGGCCCTGCGGGGCTTCCGCGTCTTGGGCTGTTGTGTGCTTGTAGCCCTCCCGGCGCTTCTTCCTGGTTCGGCGCGGGCGCGTCGTTGGCTGGTGGTGCGGTGGGCGGCCTTGGGGAGGCTGTTTCGCCGTGTGTGGAGCGCGCTGCTGGCTTCGTTGGGCTGGGACTCTCCGTGGGCTCGGCGGGGAGCGTGCCGGTGGCGGAGCGCTCGCCGGGGGAGTGGCGCTGCAGGAGGGACGCGGGAGCGTGCACTGGTGAGCGTGTGACTCCGCTGACACAAACAACTGTTGCTGAGTTTTGCAGTGTTAATCAACAGACTCTTCCAACAAAACATAGGAATCCAGTCTTCAAACGGCACAGAACCAACAAATTATTTTGCACATTAAATCAGGCAAGGGTAGTTTGGGATCCGTTATCAAAAGTAAAGGGACTATTTGGCGGACACTTAAATATACGCAGTATAAAACCGAAACGTGAACAACTGGAACATCTGCTGTGCAGTTCCAATATTGACTTTTTAGGACTTTCGGAGACGTGGTTAACCAATTCTTCCCCTGAGGCTGTTGTAAATATGCCTGGGTATAATGTATTTAGAAGGGACAGAAATATTGGGAGGGGTGGGGGAGTAATATTGTATGTTAGAAATACTCTGAAGTGCACAATGATTGAATGGCCAAGTGAAATTTTGCTGGAATGTGTAGGTGTTGACATATCCCTGTCCGCAACAATGTCTTTTGTTATAGTGTGTATATATAGAAAGCCTACAGCAAAAAGTGATTTTTATGAACAACTTAAACTTCTCCTAAATCACTGTGATAAAACTAAGGAAATTATTTTAATGGGTGATTTCAATATTAACTGGAATGTAAAGAGGGAACGAACAACGCTTAAACAAATTACTGATTATTTTAATTTAACACAAATGATAAAAACACCAACCAGAATAACAAACCACTCGGAAACTCTAATAGATTTGTTATTCACAAACCATGCTGAGAGGATTGGTAAAACATATAATCTCATTACAGGGCTCTCTGATCATAATATTGTATTTGTCTCCCGAAAATTAAGTAAAAAGCGATTTAATTCATCTGCATTTAATAACCATTACAAATTTATTCCAAAACATCTACATCAAAATCTTGATATTATTCTAAATGAGGTAAATTGGCCTGAATTGTTTTCTGATAATGATATTGAAACCAATTCCCAGATACTTAACGCTAAAATTACAGATGTTATGGAACCTTTTATAAAAAGAGGAAAAGGTAAAAAAAGGGGAAATCATCTACCCTGGCTGAATAAACACTGTAAAATACTTATGAAAGAAAGAGACACTTTACTCAAAGTGTTTTTAAAATCCGGTCTTACCATTGATAGGCAAAGATTTACTTCGATGAGAAATAAAACAACTCATACCTTACGTAAAGCCAAGGCAAATTTTTTCTTGGATGTCATTACAAGTGCAAATGGAAATGGCAAACTAATATGGCAAAACATTAATAAACTAATTGGAAAGCAAAATAAAATGGACAGTGATAGACTGGAAATAAAAGTTAACAACGAGCTGATAAATAATCCAAAAGAATTAGCAACTGAATTCAATAATTTCTTTATCAATTCTGTCAATGAAATAACACAAATGTTTAGTTCCTCAGAGATAGCTCGTAAGCCTATTAATCCTGGACAGCCGGTTTTCAGGTTAGAGCAAATAACTGATCTAGAAGTGGCTAATATTATTAAGTCTATGAAACCCTCAAAGGCCAAAGATGCCTTTGGCCTTGACACACATTTTTTAAAATTACACAAAGACGCGCTGATATGCCCGATAACACATTTGATAAATCAGTCAATTAAAATGTCAGTTGTTCCATCAGGATGGAAGGTGGCTATAGTCTCACCCATTTTTAAATCTGGAGACAAAACAAACATCTCAAATTATCGCCCCATCAGCATCCTCCCTGTTGTATCTAAGGTTGCAGAAAAGTGGATCGCCAAGCTGCTGAATAAACACCTCAGCCACGGCCATTCTCTCCTGCATCCTATGCAATTTGGGTTTCGCCAGTACCACTCCACAGAGACGGCAAACTGTGTCTTCATAGAAACAGTGAAATCGTTGCTTGATAAAACCACTTGTGTTGGTGCAGTCTTTTTGGACTTAAAGAAGGCGTTCGATACAGTAGATCATCGAGCCCTTCTGTCTAAACTGACTCACTTTAACTTAGCAGAAGATGCGCTACTTTGGTTTCAATCCTACTTGTCCAACAGAAGACAATCTGTGAGTGTTGATGGCACTAAATCGTCTTTCCTTGAATGTTTGGCAGGGGTCCCTCAAGGTTCTATTTTGGGACCAGTATTGTTCTCTATATATATAAATGATCTGCCAAACGTTTGTCAAAAGGTCAATTTTCAAATGTATGCTGATGATGCGGTTATTTTTACCTCTGCTAAAAGCACACAGGAAGCATCATCCATCCTTACATCAGCACTGGAGAATATTCAGCATTGGCTGCTTAAATCTTGCCTATTATTGAATAAAAAGAAAACTGTTGCCATGATTTTCACAAAAAAAAACATAAAACTGGAGCGGTCCAGTGTGTTCCTGGGGGGAGTGGAACTTGACATCGTAGAGGAGTTCAAGTACCTTGGGGTCACGCTGGACCCAACACTTTCATTTAAAAAACACATCAAACTTACAGCGAATAGAATTAAATTTAATTTACATAACTTTAAACAAATCAGACCATCAATGACAATTACTTCTGCTAAAATGTTTCTACATTCAATGATATTTTCACATATAGATTACTGCATCACAACCTGGTCACTCACTGGAAATACAATTTTAAAACCCATAGAAATGTTATTCAAAAAATCTATAAAAATACTTGATCAAAAACCTCTGTCACACCATCAGTGTAATATTTTGAGAAAATACAATATGCTCAATTTTGAAAATTTTATTCATTTTAAAAATAGCTGTTTGATTTTTAAAGTTTTACACGGATTGGCTCCATCCTCACTTTCTACATACATTAAACCAAGGTCTGACAGAGGTTGTTGTACCAGAGCTTCATTTAGAGGAGATCTAGAGATCCCGCGTAGAAAAACTACCTTTGGACAAACCGTTCTGTCTATTAGAGGAGGTCATTTCTGGAACAGCATCCCAACAAACATTAGAGAATGTCCCACTTACTGCACATTTAAAAAGCACCTTAAACAGTTTCTTAAAAACTCTCAGTTGTGTCCTAATTTTGAATAATTTTATTGATATAATGTAATCTGCCTGAATGTGTGCTAATATGTTTTGTGCTTGATATTGTATCTTGTTATATTCTTTTGTGTTGCATTATCATGTATGTTGTTGTCTTCCTGCTTCGGGACTACAGGTGAAAATTAGCATTTATGCTATAACCTGGCTCATTTACAGTCTGTACAGAAATGTTAGATTGTTCATTAATGTGCACTGTCCCGAATAAATAAATAAATAAATAAATAAATAAAAACACTCTGATATTACCAAAACTATTCATAAACACTCCGCAAAACACTTAACTGAGAGCCTAAAGTTTCTGACTGACTTTCTGACCCTTTAAACATTATTACACCACATGCTGAAATACTTCCAGTAAAGATTTGTCACATGAAGGTGGCCAAATATACTGTAATGAGCACTAGGTAAAAAGCATAAGGGAGCGAGTAAGTCATCCTCGTTCACCTCGGCCTGCGCTTGGCAAGGCTGCCTGAAGCCAGTTGGCATCCCCTTTTACAAGCAATGAACATTAAACAAAATCTAAGGCTATGTTTGGTAAAGAAGACTAGCGCACTGCTCACTGCATACTTCCCAAATGTGCACTGTATATCTAAAAAAAAATGTTCAAATAGTATGTGACAAATATATACAGATTGCAATTCCAAGTAATGTAGAACTTAATTCACTGTCAAATCAAATAATACATCATGTTACACTGAATGCAAATGTAACAGGTCATCCGGGTATTCTACGCAGAAAAAAAAAATCTACAGTACAGCATTTATTTGAAATAGAAATGTTCTGTATCTTGTATTAACTGTCTCTTTGACCAATTTAATGCATCCTTGCCGAATAAAAGTATTATTTTATTTTCTGTCATTTCTGAACTTATTAAGTTCTGTCAAAATAAAATAAATTAATACTTTTATTCGGCAAGGATGCATTAAATTGGTCAAAGAGACAGTTAATACAAGATAGGCTACAGAACATTTCAGTCTGTCAACAAATAAATTTCCATCCCTTCGTGCCCCCTGCTTTTTACAGAAACTATTCAGGTAACCCCCTTTGTAATCGTTAACATTATCATAAGTAACTGTAATTTAATTCGATATTTTATCTCAGTAACTGATTACAGTTACATTTATTTTGTAATTAAAACTACGTAAACATGTAATGCGTTAGTGAATGTTTTTGTTTTTCCTGAATGTAGTAAGGTAGATAGATTGATGTTGTCTGTGTGCGAGAATTGAATGTGGTTGCTGATATTGTAACAAATCTAATTTCCTAAGAATCTATCTATCTATCTATCTATCTATCTATCTATCTATCTATCTATCTATCTATCTATCTATCTATCTATCTATCTATCTATCTATCTAGTTACTCCCCAACACTGTTTTTTGCAGGTGATGTCGATCAGAATTCGGGTGATTAGGAACATGTGGGTGGAGTGAAGAGTTCTGGTGAAGAGATCTCTCCTCTGGGCCGAAACCCTCCCAGCCGGTGAGGTATTCTAGTAGGCCACCTCGTCGTTGGGAGTCCAGGGGTGCGTTTCCTGTACAATGACGTAACTCACTGCTTAACTAACATAGTACGATGCATCGTTGAAGAAATCAACTTGCTAGTCACGACTGTTTCCCGAAACCATATTGTCGCAAAGTAGTTGTTCAACCATGTTGGTTTATGACATCACGCACGTGGTGGAGTAATAACTACTTTTAATGAAATTGTTTGAGATCGAATTAACGCTAGATGTTTTGATCTAAATTACAGACATGACATCTGAGAACTATTTATAATTTTTCTGCTAGTTCAACTGTGGAAGACAGGAAATAAACACAGGAACTGGGAACACAAAAGCTTAACCAAAACAGAATATAAACCTGACTATTGACTGCTGAGATTTATTGCAAACCTTATATTTATATT
Source organism: Phoxinus dragarum (assembly GCA_033366665.1). NCBI lineage: Eukaryota > Metazoa > Chordata > Actinopteri > Cypriniformes > Leuciscidae > Phoxinus > Phoxinus dragarum. Next base: position 5,860 of record JARPMJ010002186.1, on the reverse strand, counting down.
CTAATGTTCATTCATTTAAACACAACTGAACCCAAACCACAGAGCACCGAATCCAACTGCTTAATCATTTTCATTCAGTCTAAATTCGTAATTTTATGTTGCTTTATAAAAGCAATAGATTGTTGATCAGGCACTTAACCGCAAATTGTTCCAGTGGCATTGTCCATGTAATAAGTTCTTGGTGCAATTCTTTAGAAAAATTAAATAACAAAAAAAGGTTCTGATGACATGAAGGTTTTTCACTATTACAGCATATTCACAGTTTAACTCAAAACATGTAGTCGTGATCTGTATTTTAGCGAGAGACTGTTCTCGTCAGTATTCAGTTGAGACTGTTCCTGTGAGTGATCTATTCAGGGCGGTTGATGGTGTGATCCAAGGGGAGAGTTTTGAGAGTCACTTCACCTCAGGTAAACTCCCAACATATCTAGAAGTGTTAATCTGACTGGACAAGTGCACATTTCATCTGCTTTAAAGGAGCAACGACAATAATACGGGTCATTTGAAGCCATAAAGCTCATCACCTGGTTCCTCCCCTCACTCTATAGGCCCACTCTTTCGCCCGCTCTCTGAAATAAATTCTAGCTGGTACTAAGATTTAATTCCATTAAGAGCGGATCGTCTTTTCGCAATTAATAAAGAGCAAATCCACATCAGGAGGAGATGAACAAAGCTGCAGCCCAAACAATGAGGTAATGCTTTACAAGAGTACATTCTGTACACCAGCACTTCATCTGAATATGAACGCTGCTGGAAAGCATTCACTTTTTGACTCTTTTTACATATTGTACATATTGTATATTTAAATAAAACAAAATATAATAGGTCAAGATGCAAAGTCTTTTACCATTCAATCATTTCCATCAGGACTTTCTCTGTTATTGGATTGCATTTGCAAATGGAGTGGGGCTTCCGCACAACCGTCACATGACTTTGGATGAAACAAAGAAAAAATAAATTATCGCAAGGACGACACATGAGGAGTTCACGTCCCACACTCCATAAATCGAAGACATGAATGGTCTTCTCTTCAGTAAATCCTGCCAAAAAAATTAAATAAATGGAAGAAATGCCTAAGGCTTTTAGTACATGACAGCACATCAGGACTATTTGATGAAACCGTCACAATGAGATGTTCATTGTGCACTGAAAGGACATTGATGAAGAGAAAGATATTTGTATATATTGTGGACTGTAGTGTTTAATTCCCTTGTGAAAAAGAAGTGTGCTTAATTGTTTTGATTTCCACTTTTATTGCACTTTAAATCTTATGTATAGTTTTTTTAAATAAATGTGTTTGTAGATAATACTAATGAATTAAAAGGCCACTTAAGTGTACTTAGAGAGTACAATTTCATTACTTTTTCTTAACACACACTTTTAAAAAGTGCACTTTGTAATAATAAAGTGAAAAGTTTTACTTTTAAGTATATTTTAATTCAAATTTTGTTTTTCATTATGTTAAATTGATCATTTGTCATCCATTAAGAAAGTACACTTATTTTGATGTGTTGACTATAATGTACTAAAAAGCAGATGTAAAGTACTTGATAATAATTTTAACTGTGGTGTGTTATTCGATATTATATTTAAAGTTAATATTTTCTAAATGTCCTAAATTGTATGGATTTTTTAATTATTTTATTATATTCCTGAGGTTTACTTATAATGTTAATACAAAATTTTGCAATACATTTATCAGGAATAACCATATTCATACAGTCACGCAGAGCCGAAGCACAACCAAAACAATGTTCTTCTGTAAAAAAGCAAAACAAATTTTTTTTTTCATTTCTAGAGGGCCAAAAGTTACACAGTGTGCCTTTAATACATACTCCAGCATTCCCACAACATACTGAATATAAAGTGAAATGTATATACATGTCCTTAAATTATGAAATTATGATACTTTACACTGAAAACCTGTGAAAATGTCTCTTTGTTAATGTTTATTGCATTGTTTTTAAATATCATGTTATCCTGATGATGTTTTGTGTTTGTGTGGCTTTGTATGTTTGTATGAATTTGTATGAATTTAACGTTAAGTTAGTTAGTTAATTTAATATAATGCACATATATATATATATATATATATATATATATATAAACATATATGATACTATATTTGTTCATAAAAAATGTTTAAAGATACAAGTTAATTAAATCACAATATATTATTTAATGATATATACATTAGAGGAGTTTAAAATATACAGTCACCACAATTTAATATTATCATGCCACAAAAGTCATCATTTCAACCACAGCAGCCAGTTTTAGTTTAGAAGTTTTTATTTCTTTATGTATGTCAAATGAGAAGTGTTTCTATTGTGAAAAGGTGTGATAAATAAGACGCCTTCATATGAGACAGACACTCTCCCACCTACGCTGGGTTTCAAGGTTTTGTTTCTCTTTTCTGCTTGTCTGAGCCTGGAGACTATTAGGAACTTGAAATAAAATTGGCTCTTTCTGGCTGCGAATTGAAAATGCCTGCACACACTATGGAGCGCATGCAGCCTCCTGCGGGTGACCTTGACCATCCGTCACATATGAGCAGAATGTGAAAGAGCAGAGGAGAGCAATGAACAAGGGTGTTTCTTTGGCGTGTGAGGGCACGGACCTTCGTAACACTCCGTCGTGGCGATAGACGCTTATGGAAGGGTTTTCAATAATGCAGCAGGCTAGACAATAAAATTGACAATCAAAGACCTTTATTCAACAAGCTTCCCTGAATAATTTACACCCTGTTCTGATTAGATTCAGACCAACACATAGAAAGAGAGAAAGGGAGATATAGAGGTAAACAGAGAATAAAAAATAAAAAAATTAAAGCGCAAAAGGGAAAGCAAAGTGTCAGAGGGGATTCGCAGCCCTTTACCCATTTGACACCCCGGAGGAAACCGTGTGGAATGAGAAAAGAAAGAATGAAACAGAGAGGAGAGAAGGGAGGAAAATAGCCTTTGTTATGTCACACTGTCTTTGAAAGCAGAGACTATTGTTGTGTTGGCTTTGCCAGGCCATTAGCTGATGTATTGATAAATGGATACAATGGCAGCATGTTGAAGCACATGGAGGAGAGCCGAGGTCAACTTATAGAGAGGGAGAGACATTCACTGATTTATGGCTGCTCTAAATATGTCATGTCTAATGGCATATATCATTCACCGTTCTGTGTTTTTTTTTTGGATGCAGATTCAGATTCATGGTGGGTTTTGTCTCAATTTAGTAAATGAAAAGAACACAACATGCAAGGATCAGCGGTTCTGGACCATTTTAACTTGGCTAGATACTGGACGTTTTATCTTAAATATCCTATGTACACTGACAATCAAAATTTTAAGGTCAGTAAGATCTTTATTTTATTATTAATAATAATCAGGAATATTTCTTGAGCAGCAAATCAGCATATTAGAATGATTTCTGAAAGATAATGTGACTAAAAACTGGAGTAATGATGCATAAACTGTACTAGTATTTCAAAAATATTACTGTATTTTGGTTAAATAAATGCATCCTTGGTGAGAATATAAGGGACTTCTTTCAACAACAAAATCTGTTCATGCTAATGATTGATTTACTGATTGATTGATTGATTGATTGATTGATTGATTGATTGATTGATTGATTGATTGATTGATTGAAAAAAATGATTGACTGACTGACAGCAAAAATGATTGATTTAAAAAAAGATTGATTGACTATCTAAAAAAAACTAATTGATTGATTAGAAAAAATGTAGTTATTGATAGATTTAAAAAATAATTGAAAAAACGATTGATTGATTGATTGATTGATTGATTGATTGAAAAAATAACTGACTGACTGACTGGAAAAAGTATTGATTGATTGATTGATTGATTGATTGATTGATTGATTGATTGATTGATTGATTGAAAAAATAACTGACTGACTGAATGACTGGAAAAAGTATTGATTGATTGATTGATTGATTGATTGATTGATTGATTGATTGATTGATTGATTGATTGGTTGATTGATTGATTGATTGATTGATTGATTGATTGAAAAATAACTGACTGACTGGAAAAAGTATTGATTGATTGATTGATTGAAAAAAAAACTGACTGACCGACTGGAAAAAGTATTGATTGATTGATTGATTGATTGATTGATTGATTGAAAAATAACTGACTGACTGGAAAAAGTATTGATTGATTGATTGATTGAAAAAAAAACTGACTGACCGACTGGAAAAAGTATTGATTGATTGATTGATTGGTTGATTGATTGATTGAAAAAAATGACTGACTGACTGACTAGTTGAAAAAATCATTGGTTGATTGATTTTACAGAACTAAAACTTAACAGACCTTATTTTTCTCCTCAATGCTTTCACTTATTCATCTACAGTATGCTTTTACTCTTCCTTAATCTCTATCTAAATTACATCTTCAACAATGACTGAAACTTTGTGTTTATTGTTATCTTAAAATGAATCGCTTGTATTCCTCAACTGTAAGTCGCTTCAGAAGCGTCAGCTAAATGAAAACATTTGAATGTAAATAATCTGGGAGAGGTGTGTGAAGGAATATAAGCAAACCAGACTGAGTTCGAGTCTGCAGAGGCGTCTGCACCAGCTTTAAACTTACAAACAGGTGTACAGCTATACAATTCAGTTTAAAATGTATTTGGAATGTAATTTCACATTACTTAGACATTACATCTTACAAATTAAATTGAAGGGTGTAATTTCTGTGACATCAATGACTGTTTTCAAATAGGTTTCCTAAACTCTTCACCCATTGGTCAGAAATACAGACAGCCACGGCTCCAAACTCGCGCCATTGGTTGAGTCAGTGTTGCTATGTTGAGCTGGTCAGATACTCAAACAAACAGAGCAATGTTTTGATACCGGCACACTGTTTAACTTTCTAAAGAAATCAGCCTAATGAATTTCAGGAGAATTGTTCCAGGATGTTGATGTTGTGCTTGGTTAAATCAAGCAAATGAAGTTTCCACTCTCACCGCCTCATTTTTTTTAGTTCCTCTTCCTCTAGAGTTTCCTCTTTCCTCAATTCTTTTGTAAACTCTCTCCCCACTTGTTCATTTCTTCTGCTCACTCGTACTCCCTTCTAACCCCACTGCACTATTAAACTCATTACCCAGTTGAATCTCCTGTCAAATCTGAAGTAATTAGGAAGTAATTATTGGCATTCATATCACTTATGTCCTATAAAAATAGATTTCATGATCACCTCAGAGTAATTATAGGGGAGCTGGTGTAGAGTTGAATAATCACTGCTCTGAGCATTATTACAAGGTTAATACCCGGCACTAAATAAGCTTTACACACACTGTTTTTTTTCCGTGTGTGTGTGTGTGTGTGTGTGTGTGTGTGTGTGTTGGGAAACATCTTCTCATTTTATATATAATGTAGTTAGATTGTCTCGTTTACTTTATGAGAAATAATACTGCATGCTCCATGGAAAGTTTGAGGCACCATGTGTGTCAAACAAAATAAATAATGTGATGTTTTATGTATTGCTTTTATAGTTTTGTTTAAATGTCTTTATGTAGGAATTAATACTAGTTTAAAATGCCCTCAGTTCCACTGTGCTGGAATTGTATTTTTATTTATTTACACCAAACGCATGGAGGGAAAAGGGGGAAAGATGGGAGTAATTTGGTTGTGTATTCGAGATGTTTATGAGGAAGAACAGGCATCTGTTTGGCTCGTCTATGGAAAACAGAAGGAAACCATCTTCTACAGGGAAAACAAGTGTGTGTGTGTGTGTGTGTGTGTGTGTGTGTGTGTGTGTGTGTGTGTGTGTGTGTGTGTGTGTGTGTGTGTGTGTTGAAAAGTTAATCAGATTCTGGCTTTGTTTGTTTGTTTCTAATG